>ML803618.1:53976-68721 GCA_009831015.1 Picea engelmannii | reverse complement strand
CTCCCTCTGACTCTTCCCTCTCCCACCGACTCTCTCTCCACCTTCCTCCCACTCCCACCCTCTCTCTCTCTCCTACTCTTGATCCCTCCCTCCCTCCATCCCTTGCTTACTCTCTTTTTCTCTCTCTCTCCTCCCCTCTCTATGAATAACATTTCAAACATTGAATAATATTTTTATTACATAATAAGGAACACCATTCAATGATTTGGTTTTCTACAGAAAAAGATAATGAATAGCATGCAAAGTACCATAACATAGGTTAATCAAGGTAGATGGATTCATAAAGATTTTTCCTTTTCACAAACCAGTAATCATTAAAAATTATACTTATATATCTATCCATGATTGTTTTTTCCAAGTAAATATTGAAATATGTAAGATTGTTGTTAAATCTACATATGAAAAACACTAGTAATCATTGAAAAATATAATTATATATCTATGCATGATTGTTTTTTCCAAGTAAATATTGAAATATGTAAGATTGTTGTTAAATCTACATATGAAAAAAAAATTAGTAATCATTGAAAATTATAATTATATATCTATCCATGATTGCTTTTTCCAAGTAAATATTGAAATATGTAAGATTGAAGACAGAGTTATTGACCATTTTCAAAAGGTAAAACTAAATTCCTGCAACTAATTTGTGGACATTTTAAATTTCCATGGAAGCGAAAATGTTAAACAAAAAGACTAAAGTAATTTTAACTTTAATATACGGCTAGATATGTCAATCCTCTATCCGAGGAAATCCCATATTACCTGATATACTTAGGGTGGATAAAAATGATGCGAAAATGTTAAACAGAAAGACTAAAGTAATTTTAACTTTAATATACGGCTAGACATGTCAATCCTCTATCCAAGGAAATCCCATATTACCTGATATACTTAGGGTGGATAAAAATGATTACCAAAAAATATGGTTACCAATTTAGCACTGGATTTGGAAAGTTAACAATGTTATAGATATATAAAATGTCTGGAAAAACATAAAACCATCTGATTTTTATTTGTTGGTGAAGTGAAAGGGCCTTGGGATATAGTGCATATGATCTCAAATATACGATGAGATAAAGGATGTGAATCTAATTTTTTTTATGAGACCGTAAATCTCATCAAATATTATCTTGTAATGCACCATAAACGCCTTGCATTCATTACATTACAGAGATACATGGTCTCCTCCTCAATAACATATATTGAACAACTCCAATAAGAAGTAAACAAGTATAAGAAAACCACAAGTTCGTGTGTAATGGCCACGCAAATGGCGGGCTGAGGGACTGAAGTACATTTAAATTTATTATTTACCAGTTTATCTTTGATCCAAGTTGTTCAACCAGTGAAATATCTGCATGTCTGTCCCATGTCTGTCCCACTGGTTAGAAAGTTATAAATCCTAAGTTAAATGCATCTAGTTTATTATACAATTTTGAAAATATAAATTACTATTTTTATATTTGAAAAAAAAACATTTCTAATAAAAATTAATACTAGAATTATTTTACTATAAAATTTTAATAATACAAATATTTATAGACCTTAAATAAACTTAAAAACTATTTGTAATTTTTTTTAATTCTAATTCTATATTTAATTTTTTTTAAGTTTCAATAATAATTAACAATATTATTAATTAATATTTTATTGTAAATTTAATAATATAAATCATTTATAAAAAATTTTTAAAAACATTCTAAATAATAATTAATAATATTATTATTTTATTATAAATTTTAATAATATAAATTATTTACATAAATACTCAAGAAACTCAACTCTCCATTATAAAGTAAAGTGGACGCTAAGGGCGATGCATAACTCAGATGTCTCTCAAAGGATTCGAACGTTCCAACAATCCCAAAACTCCCTCTCATGGAATCTTCTTTTATTATCAACAAGTGACGTTGTTTAGTTGATTTCATAGACTCTGTGCTCACGACTCACTGTCCATATCATTTATAATAAACCAGTCATTAAAAATAAACTGGTGACAAAACAAAAAGTCAAAATATGTGGTGAGGTTGTTTGGTAGATTTCCCTTAAATTTAGAGTCCGTCTTCACGACCAAAGTGGCCTGCTAACTTTAAGGCCGCCATCATTTCTTAACGTTAAGATTCAATGTCATCTTACAGCCTACTGTGCATCCGTAATTTGACTATCAACATGGATGCAGTCTCCCTAGCTCTTTGTTTTGCAAAACTCAAGTACAATAATTGAAATTCATGCGTAAAATTACACAATACTAAGGTTTTCATATTATAACAACTACGTTTTTCAGTGCAAGAAAGCATGGATGCGGTCTCCCTAGCCTTTCTGTTTGACTTACAATCATTGAAATACATGAGAAGAATTACAGGATACTAAGGTTTTATTACTATAACAACACACATAACAAGTGTAGGTGGACTCCGTCTATTAGATTAAACCAGACATTCAATAAACATCTGGCATTCCATATTTGAGTAACACCTAGATTCCATTTGAGTAAGAAAAAACACAGGCAGCAACCGGTACAAACAGACAGAAAGAGTAAGAAAAAGAACAAACAGATGGGGTTTATCAAATAATCCAGAGGCGGGGGCGGGATTTGAGATTGAGATCCACACCTGGGAAGGAAGATCTGCTCAAGGATGGACGAGGGTTTGAGCAACACCCGATGATTACTCGCTATCCGTCCCAGCACCCGAAAGCACAACCCTCAAGTCAAAGGAAATGTGGAATAAAAACTCATTCATTCATTCCGTCAAAGAGAAACCCTCTAAGGAAAAGGAAATGATGAATAATGAACAAAAAGAATGTCGTGAATGAGATTTAAACTTCATTTGAGATTTCAGGAAATGAACAGAACATATATACAAAAAACAGAACATATATATGAAAAACAGAACAGAACATATATATGAAAAGCTAAATAACTAGCCCAGGGAAGGAAAGAACAGAACATATATATGAAAAAACCCCACAATACGTACACGTACCATGGTACAGAGAGCACTGATCTTCATGAATGAAAAAACCCTCAAACAGCTCGACCGCTTTCTTCCACCCTATCTTTGTTGCACTTCCACTCTATCTTTGTTGTTTGCAAGAGGTGATGATCCCGATCCAGCCTCCTCCTCCATCACATACAGAGACACGCACATAGGACTCTAGACTCAGACACCCAGGAAAACACACAAAGGAATCAGATGCACAAGAAAAAACACACACGGGGACTTAGACGCACAAGAAAATGGACACAAAGAAGGGAAGAAAAATGGCTTGAAACTGTGGAACATTTAACTACATAAGAGACCTGTTGCTTTTCCGATTTCCACTTCCTTCAACGGCTATAAGATATGGTAGGCACACCCCTCTCATTCCAACCCAATTCCGATCACTCTCTCTCCATAGCAAAGAAATACAAATTGCTTTTCCTCAGTGTTTTTAACCAAAGGTGTTTTTTATCAGTTTGTTTTTCACACTTCCACTTTTTTTTGGTCAGTTAGCTTTTTTTTTTTGTCAATTAGTTTTTCCACTTCAACGGCTATAAGATATGGTAGGCAGGCCCCTCTCTTTCCAAACCCAACTCTGATTATGGTAGGCAGGCCCCTCTCTTTCCAAACCCAACTCTGATCAGATGAGGCAGATTATATTTGGCGACCTCTCTTGTAAAGCAGCCCACAACAAAGAAAACAAATCGCTTTTGTTCAGTTTCCTTAACTACCAGTTTTTTCTGGATGCCTTTGACTACCTCTTACTTAAACCAATGTTTCATTTGGTAAGTGTGTAAACTTCGAATAGCGTTGTTCAAGTCAAGATCTCGAAGTCCACACCGTGCCACCTTAATAAATCATATGTGTACATGTAAGCATTTGTTCATGTCTAACAACTACGTTAACTTTGAAAAATAAAACTTATCTTTTTATGTTGTGATAATTTGAAAACGTTAACTTTGAAAAATAAAACTTATTTTTTTATGTTGTCATAATTTAAAAAAGTATGTTGCTTGTTTGTATGGTGATATTAAAACCTATTTAATTTGTAGTTCATATAGTGATATTGTGTCCCAAGCAACTATTCACATGGTTAAAAACACTAAGTGTATTGTGTTCAACCACTTATTGACATTGTTGAAGTTTAAATCTTAAATTGGGATATTATCAATTGTATATGATCTTAAATTAGGATAGGATAGGCAACTTATAAAAGTTGTGTAAAATACCTAACATTGAAGTATGGAGTAGTAAATTTTCTACTATTCCACTAATTAAATTTGTGATTGATTGTTGAATAATCATTAAACCATAAATAAAATAGTTTTATTAAAATATTTCTTTTCTTGAAAGGTTTTGCCTTGCTTTAACAAGAATGGTATAGTGAAAGGGTATCTTCTTATGTTCCTAAGAATCTCCATTTGTAGGTAATTGTTTATGTTTCTCATGTATGGTATATTCTTTATTGATGGAAATGTTGAGCCAATACCATTTGAAACATTTATAAATAGAGCCTCACTAGAGGAAATTTAGGAAACAATCCCAAAGCATAAGGGATAAAATCAAGGTAGAATATGTTGATATCATTAGCCACATAAACCATTATTTTTTTTCTCAATATTTCTATAGGTGTTCCATAAGACATGGGATAAGATCAATAAATACAACTTCTTGCTAAATAATAAATAATTATGTTAAATGCTCAAACAATGAATCAACAACTATTCAAAATTTTAATTCCAAAATTTTTTCTACAAGTACTCCCAAAGAGGATTCCATAACAAATATCATATACATAAATGATTGTTCACCCTCTGAACCAAAAAATATCTTTATGGAATTATGAAAGATCTAAGCTTTTGTAAACTTTTGTCTCCACATTCCTTGTATTCCAACGTTAAGACTTTCTCAATCATAGGTTTTCAACTTTGGAGTGGCCTTAAATTGATGTTTCCTTGGTAGAGAGTTATACACAAGGGATGATTGGCCAACCATAACTAATAATATGATTGGAAAGCACCTCACTTTGTTGATTTCTTCCATACCCATAATATTCCATTGTTACATAATTACCAAATGCATTGGTCATAAATGTCGAATATTTAGGCAACAATTCATGGAAAATCCTTGTTTCCTCTTTAGTACTAATAGTTTCTAATTTTCTTAAAGAGTTACAAACTCTATGTCTTGTTGAATTTTAGTTCATCTACCAATAAATAAATAATTATATAATATAAGGTTTAGCCACCTTTTTGTGACTACAAACCAAAAAAACCTCCTAGTAATGTTTCCTAGTAATGTTTCTCTCTTGGATCCCACTACACTATGGAAGCTATTCTCATTCAATCTTGGAGAAAGGATTATATCCACTATGAAAACATTGAACTCATTAATGCTTAGATGGGATAATTTATTATAATGCTTGTACTGAAAGGACCCTTAAAATATGTTACACTTATAGAGATATTATTGTTAACAATAGTTAAATGAAAAAATGTACTACATCTTGAAAAGTGGTATCTATGTTTGAAAATTAAACACCAATCCATGGAAACCTTCTATATTGTCATTTCGTCCCTATGATCTCCACCAACAATCCCTCTAACTAGAGACGAGATATTAAAGGATACAACACTGGTTGCATGCATCCTCAATCAGGTATTGCAAATAATGAAAGTATATGGATATGACAAGGATGGTTATAGAGTAGGTATATATAAATATTTCTTGGATAAAAAAAAACATGTTTTCACTACTACGTGCCCTAATACAAAAAATAATCATCAAAAATAAAAAGAAAAATAGTTCCTCTCAGTTTGGCAACCAAAATGATATATTTCTCATAGGGAAGTTGAAATGCCAATCATTCTTGGTGTTAATGGATAATATAGAAGTTTCAATCATATGTCCTCTATGATGAGATTAACGTCCAAAGATTCATTTAGGTATAGCACACCTTCAACGTCATCTATCTAAAATAATTCCACCTAGGATTTTCAGGATGGAATTAGTAAACACTTTCTCAAATCAATCACCTAAATATGTTCTCTTGGATTTTTAACATGGGTTTAATAGATGAGAATCCAATAATTTTACCAATGATCCTCAGCCCTATTAAAATGTAGTTGTTTTTTTCAAAGTTTGACATTTTTACCTCCAATTTAGTTGGTTTGAAACTAAAATAAAAGATATTGTTCGATGATAATGTGGACTATTACCCCTTTTAGGTGAAATTATATCCCGTAAGGTCCATTAGTGATGGCAGTGTATTATTTCCAATCTCCCTATGTGTTATCTCCATTGTTATCCCTACTAGACCTTCTACACAATGAATGTTTATTCAATCATGATTTTTTTTATTATTGATTGTTCATAATCATATAGAAATAGATAATATACTTATGCTCTCAAATCTTAATATGAAATCTCATACACTACATTTACTTTATTTTTTCCATAATATGTTCTGGTTATTTAGATTAACTATGATATATATTGTCACTAATACCAATTATTAGCACAATAATTGAACCATTCACCAGATGCATGTTGTCGACATGGAGGCTATAGGTCACAAGTTAAAATTTGGTCAAGTCTCTCTAGGTTACTGACTGATAATGTGGTTGGAGGTTAAGTTGTCCTCCATCTGAATATTGTAGGGAAGAAGGGGAAAGGCTCATAAGGTCCATCTATTTAATATCTATGTGAACCCACAAAAATGCAAGGCCTTTAGCTATTATCTCTACCAATTCCTTTTTTGGACCCAAAGAAATGCAAGTTCAATAGTTGTTCACTCTATTAGTTCCTTTTTCCTATGTAGGGATATGTAAGTAGATATAATACACAAAGAATATATGTTGTGGTATAGGAAAGCAACCACTTACATATTATTTTCTCCAAATGTATGATACAAATATAGAGTATAAAACAACTACCCAACCGAATGTATCTATACTACTATATTATTTTCATGTTGCTCCAAGATAATTAGAATTATCTCGATAACCTAGTATTTCACTAAGGGTTTTCAGATGTAGGTGACAACATTGTCTAATATGTTGTTTTCAGATTACTTCAAATTCAATTAACTTTAGTGCCCATGCAAAAGTTCTATCATCTTTAGAATTCCAAACTTGCAATTATGATGGGATGAATGGTATTAAATATCCACCATTACCTATTGGAATTTATTGTTAGTTACACATTGGAAGTTGAGTAGCAACTGCATGCCCAGATTGGTTATGTCATTGCTTAACATATTGTGAATCATCATTATCTAGGGGTGAAGATATTTTAGTCTATAGCATTTTCATGTGTCTTGGAATTTTTGGACTTAAAAGGGATTTGAATATTCTCATGTATGGATTTGGATGTTAGAATAGAAATACTAATAATATTTTATTATTCTCCTTTGTAGGTGATATTGTACCTACCATGATGTTTTGGAAACCATAGGAAAAATACAGAGAAAGAATATCAAAACTCATATGTATCCATTCATCAATGCATTCCATGAGGTCCTTGATTTCTATATTGAACTCAAAGTGATAGTGAGATGAGATCGTTCATAATACACTCCAATTGACAATTATCCTTTTATGGTGCTATCGTGCTTTCCCAAAATTGGGTAACTAGCAACCCTTTCTATGTGTAGAGAATAATACATAACATTGGTTCCTAAAGTTATGTTTGTTTTGTTGTCGGACTTTGGTATTCTTATCTCTTAAATATCAAATGTTAAAATTGTGGCTTATGTAAATATTTTACAAGACACATGGAAGGATAATGTTTCCCAAGTACTCCCTTTGAAAAATAATTGGGGTCACAAAATCTTGTCTCATGTTTGATTTTCAATGTAATTCCAATCCTACATTTGAAAAGCTCTTTATTTTTTTGAGAATGAAAACTAATTCTAAATGGGGATAGTTATCACCATTGAAGTAAGTATGAATTGAGATGTAGAGATATATTTTTGTCATATAAACAACAATTTTTTCATCCATTTCCATTTTATTCAAATAGAAACCAAAAAAATGAGAATAAATGCCAACTAGAAGCTAAATGTGACCATTTCATTTAAATTAAAATAAAATTAAAATTATTATTTGTACTATTATAATTTTTGAAAGGGAATGTTACCCTCGAAAACAACACCAAGTAAAAAAAATTATTTTACTCAAGATACATACAAGTCACTTACAAATAATTCACAATGGATAATAAAGTCAGATCATGTGTATTCTCTTAACTTCCACTACTCAAGATTTCACATTGTATACTCTTAAATTCCACTACTCTTGTACTTTGTATACTCTCAACATCCACTATAACACCCCTCATCCACCACTTCCAAACTCCATAAGTTTGTTTCTATTAAATTGTGCACCTTTGCCTGTATTTCCTTCCTTAAACCTTTGTTACTTGACTTCAAGAGACAAGATTTTCCATCTCCTGTTAGTGTGAGCTTATACCTAACCTCAAATGATTCAAATTAACTAAGATTATTTGATAATAGAAATATATAGATGAGCTTGTAAAGAATTTCTAAGGGATGCATATCTAAGGGGTAAAATAATTCTTTCACTTGGGCTTCAGTTGTGGATCATGCCTTCCAAGACTTAAAAGATTCTATGTGCTCAACACTTGTCCTATCCCTCCCAGACTTCACAAAGACATTTGTGTTGGAATGTGATGCTTCTGGGAAAGGAATTGGAGTCGTCCTCATGAAAGATTGTAGGCCTTTGGCCTTCACTAGCAAACACATTTCAGAGAGACATTTGGGCCAATCCATTAATGAAAAGGAAATGTTAGTTGTTTTTCATGCTATGGATCTCTGATGTCCTTATTTATTGGGTCAACGATTCAAAATAAAAAATGATCATCAAATTCTTAAGTATTTTCTGAAACAACGAGTTTCATCCCTGACGCAGCAAAAATGGGTGACCAAGATATTTGGATATGATTATGAGATCATTTACAAGAATGGCAAGGAAAATGTAGTGGTCGATGCTCTTTCCCGGAAATATGAAGAATACGTGTCCCTTTTCTCCCTCTCCTTCATTGTACCAAATTGTCTCCAAGTTGCTCGTCAGGAATGGATACAAGACCCAAAAATTTCTAGACTTCTCCACCAATTACAGCACAATTCTTAACTTTCTCTAGGGTAATCTTGGCACAATGAAGAGATTTGATACAATGGTTGTTTGTATTTATGCAAGCAATCCCATCTTAAATCCCCAGTGCTTTCTAAACTTCATGCCTCACCCACAACCGAGAATTCAGGTTTACCAAAACCTATGAACGAGTCAAATGTTCTTTTTTATGGGAGGGTATGAAACAGGATGTCTGCACCTTTATGGTCAAATGTGAGGTATGTCAATGCAACAAGGGAGAAAATATCAAAGATACAAGCACACTCCAAACGACTCTGATTCCCCCTGCTGTTTGGTGAGATATTTATATGTATTTCATTGTAGGATTACCTAAATAAGGTAATAAGTGTAACACCCTATTTCCCCCAGCTTGTAAATATAACTGGACTATCCAAGAACTATGGAGAACTCATAAATATGAATATGTGATGTAAAGGGACCTTGAGAAGAAGGTCAATGAATGTGAATAACAATTTGAATTTATTGCAGGACTGCTGAGAGGGGATGTGCAGAAAAGAGACCACGATGGCGGTGGAGGGCACCTGAAAAGGTGGCGTTAACTTCCACCGAGAATTAATACCGTATTTGGACTCCACTGGCCCGGAAAACCAAAAGCGGCTCGCTGGCCCTAAATTTAATGCCTTGCAGGCTGGTAGGTTGATGGCTTAATGAGGGATGGGGAGGTGAACCGCTTATCCGTAGAGCCGTCAGGCCTGATTAGCGCAAGGGTAATCGCGCCACACGCAACCTCGTAAGAGGATAAGGCATGGAGAAGAAGCGATTAGGAGGGGCAAGGGGAACTCTTGCATTACGCGAAGTGAGTGATAGTAGAGAGGAAGGATTGAAACCTTCGCTCCTGGTCACTGGAAGACAGAGGGACGCAGTCTCAGATCATCATGGTCTCAGCTCAAGGGTGGCTAGTGGTAAATCTGTTGGGATTTGCTACGCCTACGGTTGGGTGGAAACGAGCACCCCTCTCAATAGTTTCACCCACTTCTGGTGTTATTTATGATAATTGTTTTACATATTGCATCTTGAAATTCATATATTGATATATATGCTCATAGAACTATGAAATTATGAATGATTATAGTATAAGAATGTCTGTGCAGTGTTTTGATAAGAAATAATGGATATATGCTTATGACAGAAAGACCACGCATGACTTATGTTGATAAATGAATTTAATTATGCGCGAATTGAACCAAGTCAGACTTCCAACCCGTCCTCAGAAATTTGTTTCCCCTTGTCTGTCTCCCGGGATGCCCCGGTATAAATCTCTTCACAGAGAATCCCTCCTTGGAAAGGTCTACCAAGAACCTGGAAAAGGGACTTGGAGGTGCAAGTCTTAATAACCCTGTACGAGGAGAAATGACTCTCTTAATATTTCGATGTAGCAGCGTAAGGATAAGTAACGAATCGACGAATGAGATCCTATCGGAAGACCCCTGGTCATTCACGACCGTCAAATTGATGAAAGTAACAAGGGCGTTACATACCTTGCCCCTTTTTCTCTCTATCTTCGTGAATAGCGATGAAATCGGGATCATAGACCCACCCCCCCCAAAAAAAAGGTCCATGAGAACATTTGGACCGTTGATCTTTCCACATCCATGAAGTAGTGGAAGAATGCGCGAGGTGGGACAGATCTTGAGCAGATACCTGTCAACCGTCAGAACTGACAGAAGTTGCATGAGGGTTAAACTCGTGAATAGAAGGAAAAATCCTGAAAGGAGGGTTGGCTCATCGGGACATCGACCTTCAGTAAATCGGAGTTCTTGAGGTCGTGAAAGTCGGGACATCGGAAGTCTCAAAAATGCGAGGAGCAAATCTGAATCACCCATTCACTTCGGACATGTGTCAGAGATCTAAAGGGAGTCGAAGTCCAACATTTCGCGAGTCCTAGGGACGAGGTGTCCAGGACATCAGAAGTCGCAAAACCCTGAGAGTTAACCAGGACCGTCCATCAAAGGAGGATGTGTGGCAACAATCAGAGCCATTGGGAAAGTCCCGACAGGAAGTCGTCTATCGACATATTGGTCGTCGGGATGTCGGGAATCCTGGTGATGAGAGGTTTGGGCCTTTCGGAATTGCGAAGTCTGAAACCTCGACAAGGAGAAGAATGCCATCGTGGGGCCATCTGTCAGCCTGTCGGAGAATCAGGATTTGAGGGATCGACAATCCCATGGGCAAATGTGTTTTAGAATTAGAAACCCCAAAGCCCCGATAGGTGGTAGGACGACGGTCATATAGAGGGAGGTCGTATGGACCCAAAAGGTCTGGCCCAAGGGACTAGTGGAAACTAACGTCCTATCGGGATATCGGGGATTCCGAGGACAAAATGATTATGCATTTCGACATTGTGATGTTCGAAACCCCGATGGGAGACAAGGCTGCGATCTTGTGGAATAGTGGTCACGTGGGCTAGAGGTCTAGCCCGGAGAGCTAACGAAAGTTGGAGCATGTCGGGATTTGAAGGATCGGGAATCCCATGGGCTAATGTATTGCAGCACTTAAAAGCTTGAAACCCCGACGAGCAGTAAGACTGCGGTCACGGGGATAACGGTAGTATGGGCCAAGAGCCTAGCTAGGAAAGCTAGTGCATAAGGAGCACGTCGGGATTCGAGGGATCGTGAATCCTGAGGGCGAGTGTATTTCAACATTGAAAAGTCTGAAAACCTGATGAGGAGGTATGGCTGTGGTCATATAGGGGGAAGGTCATGTGGACCATGAGCTTAGCCAGAGAGGCTAACAGGAGTTGGAGCACACCGCTGCGGTCTTATGAATTAACGGTCACATGGACCAGAGCATAGCTAGGAGGACTAATGCGTAAAGGGTGCGTATCGGTAAAATTGCTCATCGGAGATCGAGAGTTCGTGAGGATAGGAACTTTTGTCATCAGGAATCACGAAACTCGGAAACCCAAATCTATCATCGAGGAAATGTCACAGGAGCGTGAAGAAGAGGTCGTGACAGGGAAATAAAGGCCTTTAGATCGGGATTGGCCTTTCGCTGCTACGAGCTTCTGGGATTCTCATTGTTGAGAAACCAACAAAAAAGTTTGATTGTAGGTAGTGGGGGTGTTACAAAGTGGTATCATAGCATGGTTACAACACTCGGCCTAATTGGGCTCATGCACAAGTTGCGCATAAGCTTCGTTCGAAGTACCCCTACGAAGAGTAACCCCTAATGTTACTCTTTTGCCCAGGATTAAAACCTGAAAACGAGAACCTGACTATGTATGCATGTGAAAGAATTATAAATTATGCAAATTGTAAAAATGTGTTCAACTCTTGACTAATAACCAACGTTTATCTTTTCACTCAAGCGGACGATCAACCACAGGAATCTACAGACGCAGAGTATGGTGACTCACCAAGAGGTGGGAGAAGGCTCCCACAACAGAGACATAAAGTCTGACAAAAGAAGAGCAATAGGAACCCCTCCAGACCTAGCTGAGACTGTGAGGAGTCTCATGATTGAATTGCAAAGCTGCAAGGTCGATAATGAAAGGATGATGAAAGAACAAGAAAAGAAAACCGAAATTAATGCAGTTCTACTACAGAGCTTATTCGACCTACAGCGACAAATGAAGCATGAACCTAAGATGCAAAATCATGGTCGTGTCAGTGGACATACTGAGAAAAGCACATCCAGAAAGGTCCACCCCAGAGGTAAAGGACCAGTGCCAGACAATTCCACTGAAAAGGAAGTTGGTGATTCAAAAGGCTCTTCCAGCAGTAGGACCAGTTCCTATTCTCGAAGAAAACAGAAGAAACAAAAGACTTCCAAGGGTCATAAATTTGAAGAATTCAGAAAGGCCAAACCTCCCTCCTTCGACAACGAGATAAAGAAGGGAGAGGACGTCGAGGCCTGGCTACTTGGACTGAAGAAATATTTCAGAGTCCATGATTTTTCAGAGAATTTGAAGGCCCGAGTGGCCATTTTCAATCTGAACAGAAGGGCTTCCATCTGGTGGGAAGACCTTAAGAATATGAAAGGGGTCCGCGAGGAGGACCTGTCTTGGAAAAAGTTTGAGAAGTACTTCCTGAAGAAGTATTTGTTAGAAATATATTTCGACGAGAAGGCTAAAGAGTTTTATGAACTCAAACTGGGACAACTTACTATGGAGGAATATGTCAACAAATTCCTTGACTTATTGAGATATGTACCCTACATCAAAGCAGAGAAGGCGAAGGTGAAACACTTCATCAGTGGGCTACCCAAGGAATACCAGAACCAAATTGAATTTGACAAGCCAAAGACCTTAGAAGACACTATAAGAAAGGCAACATATTGTCATGAACAATATGGACATAGGGCAGAGTCTCGTGGAGACTGGAAACAGAAGAATGGTTCGAGGTTTCAGAAAAAGGGGAGAAAATCCTCAGGATTTAAAAACTACAAGAAGAACCCCAGAACGAACTATCCAGCCCAGAGTGTACTCCAACAGAACTTTCCCTCGGTGGACGGAAACAAAACTTCTGGACCTATGCCAGTGAAAATTAATAACCCAAAGAAAGAACCCCTGAAATGTTGGGGTTGCAGAGAAGAGCATCTCCTGAGAGACTGTCCACACCGACAACAGAACAGTCGGAAATTCTATAACATTCAGGAAGCTACCACAGTCAATGATGTGGCAAGGGGTGTGCCACAGATTTATGCAGCCTTGGATAATAACCAAGCTGACCACCAAGCTTCAGTAGTGGAAATATAAGGTATGATTTTCAACCATCTAGTGTCTGTTTTGATTGACCCTGGTTCAAATTCGAGTTATATAGCCCCTAAAGTTGTTGATAAGTGTAAGCTGCAGCCACGAAAGCACACTAAGCCATGGTTGGTATAGTTAGCCACTGGCACCAAGAGAAATGTAGTAGAGGTCATACTAGCCTGCCAATTTATGATGGGTGAATTCCCCACCCAAGCAACCCTTAATGTATTACCCTTGGGATCGTACAATACGTTGATCGGTATGGACTGGCTGGCTGCCCATAAAGCCAAATTGGACTGTTACCATAAAACCTTAGAATGTGGGAGCAAAGAAGGAAAATGGATAACCCTCCAAGGGATCCAAAAACCGGTCTCAGTGAGACAAATATCAGCCCTACAAATGAGAAAGTATTTCCGAAAGGGATGTCCTCTATATGCACTATAGGTATTAAAAACAATCGAAGGTGCTAAACCAAGCCCTGACAATCACCCTATCCTGAGGGAATATAGAGATGTGTTTCCGAAGGAGGTACCGGGTCTACCTCCGAGAAGAGACATTGACTTCTCGTTAGAGCTCGTGCCAGGAGCGGTGCCGGTGTCTAGAACACCCTACCGGATGAGCACACTTGAGTTAGTTGAACTCAAATTGCAATTAAAAGAAATGATGGACAAGGGTCATATTCGACCCAGCGTGTCCCCATGGGGAGCACCAGTCCTATTTTTGAAAAAGAAGGATGGCACCCTTAGACTGTGCATAGATTATAGAGAGCTCAATAAAGTAACCATAAAGAAAAAGTACCCCTTGCCCAGAATCGATGATCTGTTCAACCAAGTGGGGGGTGTGTCTATTTTCTCAAAGATTGACTTGAGGTCGGGATACCATCAAGTCCGAATCAAGG
>ML803618.1:25914-53933 GCA_009831015.1 Picea engelmannii | reverse complement strand
AACAATGTACTCAGTAAATTTTTAGATAAATTTGTACTAGTCTTCATTGATGACATATTAATCTACTCTAAGAATAGAGAAGAACATGAAGAGAACCTTAGACTTGTGTTGCAAGTGCTAAGAGAGCATCAACTCTATGCTAAATTCAACAAATGTGAATTCTTTCAGAAGCAAATACATTACTTGGGACATGTTCTGTTCGAGGAAGGGGTAGCAGTAGATCCTAACAAGATCAGGTCTATCCTGGAATGGCCTACCCCAAAGGGTTTCTCAGACATCAGATATTTTATGGGATTGGCGGGATACTATAGGAGATTTATAAAAGATTTCTCCAAGATTGGTTGTCCAATCACTGCCCTCCAGAAGAAGGGGGCGAAATTTCTGTGGACGCAACAATGTGAAGAAAAATTTCAAACCTTGAAACATCTACTAACCCATGCACCCGTGTTGAAAATCGCTGACCCATAAGATGACTTCCTTGTGTGCACAAATGCCTGTAAGGAAGGGCTTGGAGGAGTCCTTATGCAGGAAGGAAAGGTGATCTTCTATGAATCCTGAAAATTGAATGACCATGAGGTCAACTATGTGACTCATGATCTAGAACTGGCTGCCATAGTGCATGCCTTAAAAATGTGGAGGCATTACCTATTGGGAAGAAAATTTGTGCTTATGACAGATCACTGTGGATTACGGTATTTGTTCGACCAACCAAAACTCAATGCTAGGCAAGATAGATGGATGGCCCTCCTTAGTGAATTTGATTTTGAAATAAAACACATTAAAGGGAAGGAAAATAGGGTGGTCAATGCCCTCAACAGAAGCATGAAAACGATTCACCTGGAAGTAGTGAGTACTTGCGAGACAGATGTCAAGAACATAGTCAGAAATACACAAGAAACAGATCCCTTCGTTCAAACTGTGACCCTGTACCTACAGCAAGAACCCTCTAAAGGAAAATATGAAGGCTACTGGATAACTGAAGGAGGTATTCTCACCTACAGAGACATAATGTACATCCCAAATCATGATGACTGGAAGAGGTTCATCATGGATGAACTACATAAAAGACCCTACACTGGTCACCCAGGATACCAGAAAATGATCGCTGCCACCCGGAAACAATTTTATTGGCCCGGATTGAAGAAGGACATAGCCAAATATTTGGCCCAATGCATAGAGTGCCAACAGGTTAAAGCAGAACATTGACACCCATCCGGACTACTACACCCTTTACCCATCCCAGAATGGAAATGGGAAACTGTCTCCATGGATTTTATCACTGGATTGCCAACTTCAACCAAACAGAATGACGCCATTATGGTAGTGGTGGATAAACTGAGCAAGTCTTCTCATTTCATCCCCATCAAATCAACCTGCAAGGCAACAGATATCGCCCAGGTA
The DNA here is from genome assembly GCA_009831015.1 of Picea engelmannii. Lineage (NCBI taxonomy): Eukaryota > Viridiplantae > Streptophyta > Pinopsida > Pinales > Pinaceae > Picea > Picea engelmannii. The sequence goes on along the minus strand of ML803618.1, from coordinate 52,532 downwards.
TTCATGAAAGAGGTGTTCTTATTGCACGACATGCCGAGGGAGATAATATCTGACAGAGACACAAAATTCACTTCCAACTTTTGGAAGTCACTGATGGCGGAATTAGAAACTAAATTGTTGTTTAGCACCACCTATCACCCTCAAACTGACGGACAGACAGAAAGAGTAAATCAAATATTATAGGATATGTTAAGGATGCATGTAATGCATCAACCCAGGAAAGGGGAAGACTACCTGCCATTGGTAGAATTCACCTACAACAACGGCTACCAAGAATCCTTAAAGATGAGTCCCTTCAAGGTCCTCTATGGTAGGCTGTGTAATACTCCAGTCAGCTGGAGTAACCCTGTAAACAGGATTTCTATTGGGCCCAATATGTTGAAGGAAATGGAACAACAAGTGACTCAGATAAAACAAAATCTGAAGGTCGCTCAGAATCGACAGAAAATTTATGTTGATCAAAAGAGAACTCCAAGAGAGTTCAAAATGGGAGACCATGTATATCTCATAATTAAGCCTAGAAGGAGTTCCCTGAAAATGTGAGCTTGTGCCAAATTGGCACCCCGATATTGTGGACCCTTTGAGGTTCTAGATAGAGTGGGACCTCCATCCTATCGGCTAGCACTTCCTCCCACAGTAAAAGCACATAATTTTTTCCATGTTTCATTATTGAAGAAATATGTACATGATGCTAATCATATAATTGACTGGTATGTGTTCCAGGTGGAACTGGAGGGAGAATTTCTACCAGAACCCCAATGCATACTGGACAGAAAGGAAACCCCACTCCGAAATAGAACCATTGCACAGGTCAAGGTGCAGTGGAAACATTTTGGCCCAGATGAGGCTACATGGGAAATGGAGGATGCCATGAGACAGGCATATCCGATTTTGTTTACTTTTGTACATGCAATAAATGTTAGTAGATAAGAACATCGAGGACAATGTTCCTTTTAAGGGGGAGGGAATTGTAACACCCTATTTCCCCTAGCTTGTAAGTATAACTGGACTGGCCAAGAACTATGGCGAACTCATAAATATGAATATGTGATGTAAAGGGACCTTGAGGAGAAGGTTAATGAATGTGAATAAAAATTTGAATTTATTGCAGGACTGCTGAGAGGGGATGTGAAGAAAAGAGACCATGATGGCGGTGGAGGGCACCTGAAAAGGTGGCGTTAACTTCCACTGAGAATTAATACCGTATTTGGACTCCACTGGCCCGGAGAACCAAAAGCGGATCATTGGCCCTAAATTTAATGCCCTGCAGGCTGGCAGGTTGATGGCTTAATGAGGGATGGGGAGGTGAACCACCTATCCATAGAGCTGTCAGGCCTGATCAGTGCGAGGGTAATTGCGCCACACAGAACCTCGCAAGAGGATAAGGCGTGGGGAAGAAGCGATTAGGGGGGGGCGAGGGGAACTTTGGAATTACGCGGAGTGAGTGATAGCAGAGAGGAAGGATTGCAAACTTCGCTCCTGGTCACTGGAAGATAGAGAGACGCAGTCTCAGAGCATCATGGTCTTAGCTTACGGGTGGCTAGTGGTAAATCCGTTGGGAGTCACTACGCCTACGGTTGGGTGGAAACGAGCACCCCTCTCAGCAGTTGCACCCACTTCTGGTGTTATTTCTTATAAGCGTTTTACATATTGCATCTTGAAATTCATATACTGATATATATGCTCATAGAACTGTGAAATTATGAACGATTATAGTATAAGAATGTATGTGCAGTGTTTTGATAAGAAATAATGGATATATGCTTATGACATAAAGACCACGCATGACTTATGTTGATAAATTAATTTAATTATGTGTGAATTGAACCAAGTCAGACTTCCATCCCATCCTTGGAAATTTGTTTCCCCTTGTCTGTCTCCTGGGATGCCCCAGTATAAATCTCTTCACAGATATTCCCTCCTTGGAAAGGTCTACCAAGAACCTGGAAAAAGGACTTGAAGGTTCAAGTCTTAATAACCCTGTACGAGGAGGAATGACCCTCTTAATATTTCGAGGTAGCAGCATAAGGATAAGTAACAAATCGATGGATGATATCCTGTCGGAAGACCCCTGGTCATTCACGACCATCAGATTGACGAAAGTAACAAGGGCGTTACATACCTTGTCCCTTTTTCTCTCTATCTTCATGAATAGCGATGAAATCAGGATCATAGAACCCCCCCCAAAACGTCCATCAGAACATTTGGACCGTTGATCTTTCCACATCCATGAAGTAGTGGAAGAATGTGCGAGGTGGGACAGATCGAGGAAGCCATCAGATCTTGAGCAGATACCCGTCATCCATCGGATCTGACAGAAGTTGCGCGAGGGTTAAACTCGTGAATAGAAGGAAAAATCCCGAAAGGAGGGTTGGCTCATCGGGACATCGGCCTTCGGGAAATCGGAGTTCCTGAGGTCATGAAAGTCGGGACATCAGAAGTCTCAAAAACATAAGGAGCAAATCTGAACCACCCATTCGCTTGGGACGTGTGTCAGAGATCTGAAGGGAGTCAGAGTCCAGCATTTTGCAAGTCCTAGGGACGAGGTGTCCAGGACATCAGAAGTCACAAAACCCCGAGAGTTAACCAGGACCATCTATCAAAGGAGGACGCACGGCAGCAATCGGAGCCATTGGGAAAGTCCCGACAGGAAGTCGTCTATCGACATATTGGTCATCGGGATGTCAGGAATCCTGGTGATGAGAGGTTTGGGCCTTTCGGAATCGTGAAGTCTAAAACCCCGAAAAGGAGAAGAGTGCCATCGTGGGGCTAGCTATCAGCCTATCGGAGAATCGAGATTCGAGAGATCAGAAATCCCATGGGCAAATGTGTTCCAGCATTAGAAACCACGAAGCCTCGATAGGTGGTAGGATGGCGGTCATATAGAGGGAGGTCGTATGGACCCAAAAGGCCTGGCCCAGGGGACTAGCGGAAACTAACATCCTATTGGTATATCAGGGATTCTGAGGACAAAATTTTTATGCATTTCGACATTGCGATGTTCAAAACCCCGATGGGAGACAAGGCTGTGGTCTTGTGGAATAGTGGTCACGTGGGCTAGAGGTCTAGCCCGGAGAGCTAACGGAAGTTGGAGCGTGTCGGGATTTGAAGGATCGGGAATCTTGTGGGCCAATGTATTGTGACACTTAAAAGATCGAAACCCCGATGACCAGTAAGATTGCGGTCACGGGGATAATGGTCATATGGGCCAGGAGCCTAGCCAGGAAAGCTAGTGCATAAGGAGCACGTCGGGATTCGAGGGATCACGAATCCTGAGGGTGAGTGTATTTTGACATTGAAAAGTATGAAAACCCGATGAGGATGTATGGCTGCAGTCATATAGGGGGAAGGTCATGTGGACCACGAGCTTAGCCGGAGAGGCTAACAGGAATTGGAGCACACCACTACAGTCTTATGAATTAATGGTCACATGGACCAGAGCATATCCAGGAGGGTTAACGCGTAAAGGGCGCGTATCGGTAAAATTGCTCATTGGAGATTGGGATTTCGTGAGGATAGGAACTTTTGTCGTCAGGAATCAGGAAACTCCGAAACTCGAAGCTATCATCGAGGAAATGTCACAGGCACATGAATAAGAGGTCGTGACAGGGAAATAAAGGCCTGTAGATCGGGATTGGCCTTTCGCTGCTGCAAGCTTATGGGATTCTCATTGTTCAGAAACCAACGAAAAAGTTTGATTGTAGGTAGTGGGGGTGTTACAATAAGTCAGTCATCATGGTGTTCATAGATCGTCTCTCCAAATATGCTCATTTTTGTGCTCTTAAACACCCATTCACAATCTCCACAGTGGATCAAATTTTCATGGATAATATCTTCAAGCTTCATGGCATGCCTAATTCTATTTTCTATGGCATAGACCCCACTTTCACTAGCAATTTTTGGCAAGAATTGTTCAAGCTACATGGCACTCAATTGCATCTCAACACTGCCTATCACCCCCATATGGATGGCCAGAGAAAATTTGTCCACAAGTGTTTGGAAACATATTTGATGTGTTTTTCATCTAAGAGGCAAAATCGATGGGCTCAATGGTTACCCCTAATTGAATGGTGGTACAACACATCTTACCATACAACTACTCGCATGACTAATTTTCAAGAAGCCTATGGAAAAAATCACCCATCGGTTCTCTCCTATATGCCAAGGGTATCAAAGGTTCAGGAGGATGAAAAACATCTTACAGTCCGTGAGGGTATTCTTTGTTCCCTCAAAGAGAATTTTGTCATGCCTCAAAATTGCATGAAGAAACACACAGATCAAGGTCATTTTGAATGTTATTTTGTTGAAAGGGACTAGGTGTTTCTTCAACTACAACCTTATAAGAAAACTTCACTCAAAGCTAAAAACTCTCAGAAAATTGTACCCAAATTTTATGGTCCTTATACAGTTCCCAAGTGTGTGGGATCGGTGGACTATCAGTTATGTCTACCCAGTAAATTGAAGCTCCATCCTATTTTTCATGTTTCCTTCTTAAAGAAGGTGATTGGAACTAAGTGCCAAACTCAAAATAGTCTCCCTGAGTTGGATGAACAAGGTTCCATATGGTTGTAGCCACAACCAGTATTGGCGGGGCCAAAGCATCGTCTCCGTCAGCACACCATCAAGGATGTATTAGTCCAATGGAAATATACACCTCCAAAAGATGCCACCTAGGAGTCGACCACCATTCTACAACAATTTCCTCATCTTAAGCCTTGAGGAAAAGGATGTTCTTCAAGGGGGAGGGCATGATAGTGACCTAACCGCCATAACCCGTCACGTAGGTAGAATAATATAATTCCATGTAATAAAGGCCAATAATAATAAGGCCTAGAAATAAGGAAGAATAAGCCAAATGTAAGAAGCCCTAATAAAAGCTTCTACTTCTAGAAGGATCTTCCTCTAGATCATTCTTTTGGATAGATAGATTTAGTATAAATAGGAGTAGAGGGCATGAGAAATATTGTCTTGGATTTTATTGTAATAGCTCTCTTCTCTACTGGAGGTTTCCCCCTCAAATAGGCAATTGATCATTGCTATCATTAATCAAGGTGCTCTTTCTGGTGTTATTATGGTATTATTCTGGTATCGTTTTGGTTATATCATTGTTGTTTTGCCATTTCTAGCTAAAATATTTTTTTTCTTCATATTATTTAATATCTGGAATACTACAAAGTCTTATGGGGTAATTTTTTCAGGGTAGAGGCATATTCTAACATCTTTAAGCTACACAGATATGTCATTACACACATAAATCCACATCCATGGAGTAATACATGCAGGAAATACAAGTGGTTTTTAAGCACACATATGTTGGCCACCCTTATAACCCATGTTGGTACCCCTTCGAGTGCTAGTGCATCAAAAAAAAACTGCATACACATCGGTCTAGGCATCCTAAAGCCTCCAAAGATAAACAGATCGACTTCCTAACTCCTATAGTGTCACTGAGAACAACACTCAGGAAGATACTCTCTAGTACTTGGGTAGTCGGGTAGTACAACTAAGCATACAATATAGCCTCTTTAGTTCATTCCCTGAGATATTGGGCTAAGTACTATTTTTGGACCCCACATGTATATAAGAAAGCTATAACACAGGGAAAAACCTTGACTATAAACACCCTGGAAACCCTAACCCCTGGGATGGAGAAAAATGATATATTGCATTAAAAATTGGTCCCTATCACATTTTTTTGCTACAAAACCACTCCCTCTCGACATTTTTTATTATTGAGAATTTGGGAATTCTGCCACAGTAGAAGTATTCAAGGTGGAGTATAACTCTACAAGAGTAAAAAAAAAAAAAAATTGGGGCTCGTGAGAACCCTTATTCGTAACCTATTCCATTGCATTCCTCTCTTCATTTTGATTGCAATGGTACCTTTCTCTTTTAATTATTTTTTTCCCGCAGTCCAACCCCTTGTCGAGACCCCCTTATTTGACATTTGTCCCATTGGACTCCTCTCTTTGCCCTGATAACCCTGGTACATCTCATTTTTTGTGCCCCTAATTTCCATCTCGACACCTCATCCATTACCTAAGATGAAACCATGCCAACCACCAGAGCTCAGACCTAAGATGAATGGGAGACTAGGTTGTCCATATTAGAATCACAAATTACATCCATCACCACTACCATATGATTCGAACTGAAAGAGTCCATCCACACATAAGTAAACATAGTCATTCATGAATCCATGTGATAATTCACAGAAGGTAAGCAGGTAGATACCAATGCAAAAGAAACTCACCATTCCTATTCTAAGCATACTCATTCCTCCTAATACCCTTGGGGTTCTCCCCACTCTTGGAAAAAGGTTCCCAAAGTTGACATGCATAAATTTGATGGATCGAATCGAGCGCAGTGGGTCTCTAAAATGGAGAAATGCTTCTCCCTCCATAATATTTGGGATGATAAGATCAGACTCCATGTAGGGGTTTTGTACCTAGATCAAGAACGATGGAAATGGTGGAAGTGGCATAAGAAATTTTATCTAGGAATACCCACTTGGAACAGTTCAATAAAGCAATGTGTTCACGTTTTGATAGAGAATCAAATTTTTTGGGTTAACTCACCAAGTTGCGCCAAACTAGATAAGTCACAGAATTCATAATGACATTTGAAAAATTGGTTATCAAGACTGAGGGCTTATATGATGGATTTTACCTTGAATGTTTATCAATGGATTAAAGGAAACCATATTAGCTCATGTGAACATGCATCATCCTACTACCTGGTTACAGGCATGTCAATTGACAACAAAAGTTGAGTCCATCCTTCAGGACCCACCCATGAAGGCTTTGGTTCTCAACCGTCCTTACCCTGGGGCTCACATAGCTCCAACACAAACATTGAAGGTCCAAAATTTATCTCCAACAGAAATGGTTAAACTTTGCAAGAAATGATTATTACACATTATTTTGGTCACTCTGGTGGTGTCTCTACAATTATTTGTTCAGGCTCTCATAAGGACCTTTTACCTGAGAAAAGTGATTGTCTTCTTCCATAAAACATATTTTTGAGATGATTTTGCATGCTGACTATGTTGTAGGATGCAAGAATCTTGATTCTCGTAGGCAACCCTATACCTAGCTTGCAAGGTGTTCACAGTCTGCTCTATAGGTAGGGTTCGAACCTGTTTTAAAGCTTAAAAGGAAGAGGAAGTTACGAAGGTTCTAGAAGAGGATATTCTAGAAAATGAGTTCCCATTCACATGGTTGGCATCCTATTGAATTCTCAGATTTAGTGGGATCATCCTCATCCATTTAACCATCTCTCCTTCTCCTATATAATGAAGGGTTTCTCAAGGTAGAGGTTAAGCAAGGTTGAATAGAGAATTGATGAAAGAATTGTGTGAGGAACCCTATTTGAATTGAAGCTTGAGGACTCCATTTGTCTATCAAGCCATACTGGACCTTCTTCATGCAAGTGTAGAGAAAGTGTGTGTGTTGGAACTGAGGACCACTGAAAGGAAACTTGCGACATCAAGGCGATCTGGTTGTATCTTCTACTTTCATTTAATATAATACAGTGGGATGTCCCTTTCCCATAAAATCACTCTTATTTTATTGCATAACTCCTTGATCATATGCATGGGTTGACATTGAATATACTTTTACATCTTCACTTTGGTTGGTTTGTGTTGTCTTGGACCTGATCTCACAAGAGCACCAGAGAGAAGTAGGAACAACAGAGACCTAAGGAAGAAATATAAAGATATGCCACTCATTCCTTCTTGATAATAGATTTGATGATTGCAACTTAGAGAAAGAGTCACGTCCTGTCCTATTTTATTCTAGATCCAAGTGGATCTAGAGAGATCTGTTAGTGTCTGCATATACCAATTTATCCTATAACAAAATTGGCGACTCCACTGGGGATACAACTCATTTTTGTGGTTTTTTGTTGGTCATTTTCTCTTGGTCTTCTTTTTTCATTTCCAACCCATCTCTGAGTCTATAGGAGACCCTCATAGACTCTCTGGACCTAGAAGTTCACTCAAAGTTTTTGTCCCTTTTCCAAATTTTCATAATTTACAAACCTTCTCGCACTGTACCTCTCTGTAGCCTGTGAGAACTTTTCATTTTCGCACCCCACTATTCAGTCCAGTGCGGCATTCTCGCACCCTACCAGTGTCTAGACTGCAAGAATGCCTCATTCTCACACTGTGCTCTACTACTAGGGTGTGAACCCATTTGTAAAATTTTTGGATCAGGCCTTCTTTTCTTCTTGATGCCTAGATTTGTTTGTTCACCTGGGACAAACTTCTTTTGCCAGTGTTTGACTGTTTATCGACTTCAAATCTTGCAGTTGATTAGTTTTTGGAGATCAGAAAATCTTCTTCATCATTTTTTCCTATTTTTTACTTCTTGTCCTTTTACCAATGAGGGTATAATCTCGGATTTTGATATTTGAGTGCTTGTTTGGTTATAAGTCTTTGATCGGATTAAAAGTTGGGATTATTATTTTCATAGGTTGCTTGTTGCTTGGAAAATTTCTTTGTCCATACACATTTGAAGAGACTTTTTCTTGTTGATTTTTATTTGTATCTACATTAAAAGATTTGATTTGGGCATTTATTGAGTATTTTATTTTCATTGGTTGCTTACCTTTTCTTATTTCCATCCCTATTTTTGGTTTCTAAAACCAAAACAAAAATAAAAAAATTAAGACTTTTTCTTTTAAGAAATCATTCTAAAAATATTGGCATTAAAACTTTGAAAGAAAACGAATCGTGAATTTACATCGTCCATGATTGTTTGGTACTACATTTGAAAAGAGAATTGTACATCGTAGTTGGCATTGTTATGGAAAACTTATTTTTCCCTACTGTAGATAGAATTCATCGAACAAAAAGTTTGTATCATTCATCTCTATTTACGCATTGTTGGGTCTAAGTCTTACACAACACCGATTTCATTCCCATCTCCCTCTTGATTAACGAAAACCTTTAATAATACTGCTCAATTTTAAAATACAAGTAGTAACGTTTTCTAGGGCTCTTTTACACCAACATTAGCTAGGATAGAGATTTGGAATAGGCAGTGAAACACACTATCCAAAGCAAGAAACACACAATAGTATCTCATGATAGGGAGTGTCAAATTCCATTTGCATCATTTTTTCTTGGGAAGCCCTTCTCCCACAAGGGTCAAACCTGAGGTCACATTGAGATTGACAAATTTACTCACCCTTCTTTGTTGATCTCGGTGTAGAGATTGCACGTATTACGGGGGTCGCTTGAAGGTATACCCATAATGTTGAGTGGAAGCCTCTCAAGTTGATTTTGGGCTAGATACCCTACACATGCATGTGGATCGGACTATTGACAATTTCCCCAAACATCATTGTTGTTTTTGGTAACCTTAGTAGCCTATCTTCTTAGGGTCTTACACAAGATGACTGTGGAGGGGCAAGTCTCCACAGTACTTGGAATTGACGTTGGCCAGACTCACTTGGACTTCTTGGAGGGTATACCCATGATTATGTGTGGGAGATTGCACCAGGGTGTAAGTCAGTTAAGAAGGTCGTCAACATAACTTTTCCACCCCTGCCCAACCCCTTCTTGTCTCGACATCGTGACGTTGGATTTCATCACCAACTAGTGACTTTGGAATTGGAAGGTCTTGTTTGCTTAGTTTTGATTCCTAGATTTTACTAGCGCATGTTGTTTGTTTACCTGAGTTGGCCATATAATTTCTTTCATAAGATTTTAACTCGATCACAATTGACCCTCCACGTTGTTCATGTAGAATGCAAGGACTACCCCCAAAAGATCTGGAAGGTTCTCGACCCTTTCCTACCACACCACTGGAGGGCTCTCCTCAAAAGAGTGAAGTCCAAGACGTTGCCACTCCACAAGTGGAAAGCACTAACTCTTTAGAACGGTTCCAATTACCAATTCTCGAGAGGACTTATGACTTCCTCCCGACTCTTTGATACGTATTGTTCGAGTGAACTCTTCTGGAGAAATAGTTGTTGAGTCTTTTGGATTACCAATCAGACCTTTCACGAGACATGAGGGTCAAGATCCTTTTTGGACTACTGGCATTTTTAGACGGGATCTCTTTGGCTTAGGAGCAGGCATTGATATCACTGTCACACTTGAGCTACTTGAAACATCCGATCCATATGCCATACCTTTTACTACTGGCTATTATTTCCCTCGTTCATATGCTTCACCAGCCAACCACATCTTGACTAATCCCCTACAAATGTTCCACTACACAATGGTCCTAGATACTGCGAGTTCTCACACCGGGATTATGGTGGCTAGCCAAGCTCCCATTGGCACACCTCTTTCACCTAGATTCACCCCAACACTTCCCCCCAGATATCATCCGTTGAATGCTTCTATTCTCGCTCCTACACAAATCCCATCTGTGACTCCTGGAATTTCCACTCCTTCTAGGCACCATCTCGTCCCTGGTTTCATTCTGACACTTCCTCGACCCCCTTCTAGAGGGCCTCTTCCATCCCCTATTGGAAGCACTGACCCTGGTGGCACCATATTTTCTTTCACACCTAATTACCAGATTCCTGTTGGTGGACAATTTCACCAAGGAGGCCAAACCCAATCCCCTTTTGCAGTACAAACCCCAATTGGGATGCAACCCCCTATTGGAGAGAAACCCCAACCTACCCCACCTTATGGAAAAAACATACCTCCATCCTTGGCCTAGTATTGGAACTATCTTATCCAAAACAATCCTCACTCGACTGGGGGGAAACAACGTCAAGCTAGCTCCTTCATACCCCCTAGTATAGGCCAACCATATCTAGGTACATCCAATCCTATTTGGGGCTTAAATGCTCAACCCCACACCCCTGTTGAAGGGAACAACCCCAACCAATACAACCCTATAAATTACCTGCCTCCACACCAACAACCAAATCTACCTGGATATTCATATTATATGAAAAATTCTTATGGTCCTACTAGTATACCTATGGGGCTCCCTCTCCAAAGTCACCAGTACCCACGCGTGAATAGATAGTTACCCTTCTTAGCCACCCTGGACCTCCCTGATTTGTCGAGAATTTTAAATGATCTGATCCGTCACTCTCCTCAATGGCCCACGATACCGGCCAAACTACCATATGAAATCCCTAAATTCGATGGTAAACTAGGAGAGGACCCGAAAAATCATGTAATGACTTTTCACCTTTGGTGTTCATCCAACTCTTTGATGGATGACTCTATTCATTTACACATTTTTTAGTGAACTCTCATAGGTTCCATCGTGAAGTGGTATATATAATTACCATGAGGCTTCTTCACCATATTCAAAACCCTCTCTATGAATTTCCTCACCCACTACCAGTTACCGATCCGTTACAAAACAGGAACCGAAATTTTGATTTCTTTCAAACAAACCAAAGCCACTCATATCTCTGATCACATTCATGAGTGGAAACAGAGATGACGTATCATCAAACTTGAACTTCCCAATTAGTTACTGGTAGAGTAGTTCGCAAAATCATTCATGAATGACATTTCTCGTGACATCGCCATGGGTGGAGTTGTCATAGAAGAATAGGCGATCAGGCATGCTCAATACCTCGACCTCGTTTACTCACAAATGGGTACTCTTTACAATTTACTCCCTGAAGAACCTCTCCCTTCTACTACTACTACTTCAACTACTCCTGCTACTTCTCATGCAACTAATAGTGTGATTGGAACTTTCCATGCCCAACCCCATTCCGCACAAGCCTCTAGCAAAAAACCCAAATCCATTGCTTCTAATGTTCAAAATGATTCGTCTCCTACCCCTCCCGCCGGCAAGACTTCTAAGGTGAACTCTGTTCAATCTAATCTCACCGGAAAGAATAAATCCAAAAAAGGGAAGGGTAAGAACAAGGAGGATAAAAATAATCCACAATCTGAGAAGACCAAAACAAAACCTGTTGATGATAAGGATAAGCGCAAACCTCGATACCCTTGTCTTATTTGTGGTGATGATCACTACACTAAGGATTGTCCAAGATGAGTCAAGGTTACTAAGTTCCTTCAAGGGACCCCGAAACCACCTACTCTAGCCATGTTGTCACAACGCTTCCCTTCTCAACAACAGGCCCACTTGGTCATTCATGACCAACCTTCCCCCTCCACTACATCCTATGTATTAATGTGTACATGTGATTCAAAGAAGAATGACATCACACTTACCACTCGAGCCAAAGATTATTCTTCCTCCAAGAGAAGGTTGATGAGATACCTCCTTCATTGGTCCAACCCTCTACCAAGACTCCACCTACCAACAGTCCTCTTCATGTCAAATGATCAAGCCTAGATACAATTCTTCGCCCTCCCCCAAAGGGTGTTGTCCAAAAATCTTCTTTCAATCCTCATGCGCGTGCTGCCCAGAACTACAGTACTGTCGAAGATCTGGTCCAAGAACCATCTACGATGTCAGCCCTCAAAGTCCTTCAAAGTTGTCCTACACAATGGAAGGCACTGTTGAAATCTATTGGTGGAATCGACCCTATTGATACAAATTTAATAATTTTTGACTTGGAAGATCACATTCCAAGGTTACCCCCTCAACTCACATTCTAAATACAAGTTATTGTCTCCAAAAAGAACATTTCTAGAACAGTTATTGATGAGGGTTCCTTGACGTGTGTCATGTCTATTACCTGCTAGAAAGCCATCGACTCTCCTCCCTTATCCAAATCCCACAACACGCTCAAAGCTTTCAATGGCTCTGGTTTTAATCCTTAGGGTGTCCTCTCTTCATTTCCTATTACGTTAGAAGGAAAAACGGTCAACGTTGAAGTGGAGGTCTTTGATGCTCCTCTCGATTACAACCTTCTACTTGGTCATAGTTGGATCGATTCCATGCATGTAGTTGTGTCCACTCTTTTTCGTGTCGTACGTTTCCCACATCAAGGAAAATTAATTACGATAGACCAATTGGCCTTCTTTAACTCTGATGCACGTACTAGCAACGTACCTTTCATTGCAAAAACACCCCCTGGATATGAGAATGTCGGTGTCGGTCTTCTTAAAGATTCCTCTTTGATGGGTACTTTCCCCACTCCACTGCCTGATGTTCCACATCTGTTAGTCACCTCGATCAATATGATTTCCACCTCTGTTCGAGAAACCCCTGCATCTTACGACCCGTGGATAGTATCCAACCCCGATGATCATCTTTGTTATGGAGACCAAATGTCTTTGAGTCTGGTCGAATCAACTTATCAAGCTATTCAATCGGCAAACCCTTCTACCCCCTCTCTTGGTGATTCATCTCCGGATCCATTCCAGTTCATTTTTCCTACAGACGAGATGATTATTTTTGTTATGTCCATGGAAGACACCCCTTGGGACAATGGAAATCATCATTCCATTCTCTTCCAGAAACAACACATCATTGCGAGTTACCAACAGATCTAAACTCCATCAACCATTGTCCTCATTTATAACGTTGCCGAGTCTACACATGATATGTTTTACAAAGGGAACTTAAGTAATATATCACCCACGATCCCCCTTGACATATCCATTAAACCTGGAGTTGTCGAAAATGTGCATATCGAAACTTCGTGTTCCCATGATGAAGTTGTCACCTACAAGTCTCTTTTCCAAGAATTTTGTGGCATCTTTGCATGGAGCTATGAAGAAATGCTAGGTATTGACCTTGACATTGTTGTACATGAGATTAAGACATACCCAGGCACTAAACCCACCCGACAATGACTTTGTCATGTCCACCCACGTAAAGCAGCTGCCATCAAGCTCGAAGTTGAGAAACTTCTTAAAGCTAGATTTATTTACCCTGTCACTCTAAATGACTAGGTTTCCAATCTTTTATGGGTTAACAAGAAACAAGGTATGATCTGTGTGTGCGCTGATTATAGGGACATTAATAAAGCCTATCCTAAAGACAACTTTCCTACCCCCTTTGCTAACCAGATCGTCGACGACTATGTCAGAAGTGAAATGTTGTCTCTGATGGACGGTTTCTCTGTATATAATCAAATCAATATCATACTCACAGACCAACACAAGACCACTTTTATTTGTCCTTGGGGCACTTTTGCCTACCAAAAACTACCCTTCAGTTTAAATAATGCAGGCGCAAATTTTCAATGTGCTATGTCATATGCCTTTCATGATATAAAGCACATTGTGAAACCATACCTTGATGACTTACTAGCTCATTCCATGTGCCGTGTCGATCATCCAACACACCTCCGAGCCATTTTCCTTCGATGTTGGTTTTACCGTATACGCTTAAATCCACACAAATGTGTTATTTGTGTAAAATCTGACTGACTTCTGGGATATATTGTTTCATGTCAAGGGATCAGAGTATATCCTTTGAAGGTTGAGGCAATTATTAATCTCCCTCCTCCTTCCTCACTCCGCCAGTTACAAAGTTTGCAAGGGAAGGAAAACTTTCTATGTCCTTTCATCCCAAACTATGCTGAGTTAACCCTTGGATTTACTCGACTGCGTAAGAAAGGTTCTAAGTTTGTATGGGACACCACTGCCAACAAAGCGTTCGAAGCTTTGAAACTGAATTTAACCTGTACCCCACTACTTTTCCCACCCAATTACAGTCATGATTATTTCCTTTATCTCACAGCCTTAGACTCTACCATTGCCATGGTTTTGGTCCAGGAGGATGAGTCTCATGATGGACATGTCATCTATTATTTGATTCAGAGTCTCATGACTACTGAAACCAAGTATTTACATGTTGAAAAACTGGCCTTAGCAGTTGTCCAAGCTGTCCAACGTTTCTAGCACTATATCATTTTACATAAGACCACTGTTATTTCCAACTGCAACCCTATGAAAAACATTCTTACACGCCAATTTCTAAGGGGGAAATACTCCAAATGGTTTGTAATACTCCAGGAGTTTGAATTAGACTTTGAATGTGCCAAGTCCCAGAAATCCTTGGTGTTTTCCGAATTGATTTGTGACCTTCCATGTTCTGAGATGAAAAATGTAGCAGAGGATTCATTACCTGATGAATCCCTCTTCCTGATCAGTTATGATGACCTTTGGTATGGGGATATCATTATATATCTCCAAACTCATAATTTTCGACTCGATTTGTCTAGCACTAACCATCGTCGAATACGTTACTAAGCTCGTCAGTATATTATCCTTGGTGAATCTCTTTATTGTCATGGGGTTGAATCCATCTTTCAACGATGTCTTACCTTTGACGAAGTCGAGAAATCCTTGAATGACTGCCATTCTAGAGCATGTGGTGGTCACATGTCTGGGTATGATAATGCCCAAAAGATCCTACGAGCTAGATATTTTTGGCCCTCTTTATTCAAAGATTGTATTATCGCCATCCAAAAATGCCACACTTGCCAAACATACAACAACAAAATATGATCACACCCTACTCCTCTACACCCCGTAGTCTGCATTGGAACTTTTGCTAAATGGGGTATCGATTTCATGACATGTCACCCTCACTCAGCCAGGGGGCATGGATACATTATTGTAGCTATAGATTATTTTACAAAATGGGCCGAGGTGATTCCTACATTCAACAATATGGGAAAGACTGCAACACTATTCATATTCAATCATATCATTGCTCGGTTTGGTGTTCCCCAAGCTATCGTTACTGATCATGGTATCCACTTTAGAAACTTTATGATGTCCGAACTCACTGAAAATTTGGATCTTCGCCATGAAAACTCAACACCCTATTACCCACAGGCTAATGGCCAAGTTGAAGAAATAAACAAAGTCCTCATTACCATGCTTCGACAAATGATAGGGATTCACAAACTAGTTGGCACACGATGTTTTTTTCGAAATTGTGGGCTTACCGGACATCTGTCAAGTCTACTACTGGGTTTTCACCTTTCCTATTAGTTTATGGTATAGAATCCATCCTGCCGATTGAATGTGAGATACCATCTCTAAAACTCACCGTTGAACTTCTCCCAAACACTTATGTTGAAGAAGAACGTCTCTTGTATCTTATGCAATTAGACAAAACCCATCATGATGCCACCCTAATTATAGAAACCCAGAAGAAACACGTCAAAGCTCAATATGAAAAACATGTCAAACCACGCGTGTTTTCTGAAGGAGATATAGTCCTCTTTTATGAACAATATCGAGATTTTTTAGGAGCCGAAAAATTTGAGGCTATGTGGCGAGGCCCTTATATCGTCAGACGTGTGTTGGAGAAAGGAGAATACGAGTTAATGGACTATGATGGTGTCCCTTTGAGTGAACCCATAAATGGGATTTACTTAAAGAAGTACTATGCTTAGGTCATCTATTCATGAGTGCTTGTATTTTATTGTATCATACTCTTGTGTGTCACTTTAGTGTTCTTTTTCGTTATTTGGTCTCTACCCTTGACCGCTTACCTTGCGTTGTGCCTGGTTTCCAGATGTTGGAGTCTTTGCTACCCCACATTGGCTTCATCGATGGCGCTATTCATAGTACTCAGAACTTAGCTTCTACTGCATGGGAAATTTACACACCTACAAATGAACTTATCAGTCTACGAGGTGTTTTCCTCAGTCGTGCAACCAATAATATCGCAGAATATAGTGTCGTCATCGAATTGTTGATTGATGCTATTTTTCTTGGTATCTGCCACTTGGTTATATGACTCGATTCATAGCTAGTAGTGTTGTAGTTAAGTAATGTCTATGCTATCTGAAGACCTACTTTATTATGGGTATATTTATGAATTCGCCTCTTGGAACGTTATTTTGATTACATCAAATATCAACACATTCCTAGATGTCTAAATACATTGACTGATGTTTTAGCTAATTATGTGTTAGACATACATCTGAGACATTTATAAAACCAATCACACATCACATGTATTATAAAAAAAAAATAAGCTGGTAGAAGCCGTATATATGTATATAACGATCAAAATTTTTTACAAAAAAATTATGTCCAAAGAACAAAATCTCAAAATATGAAGCCCATAGCTTCTACAAGATAGCATCATGGATGATGCTCTTGGTAACATACAACTACTTGGGCTACCTTACATAGCAGTCTACTAAGATACTCAGACACACCCACAGTATGGCATTGATAACGCCTTGGGATCTCCCCAATAGCGATGTCTGGGACATCCGCAGTCACTCCCTCTAAGTTCTGTTCAACTGCCTCATAGTCCTCAACATCCCATCTCACCACTGGAGCTACTTCTCCTCATCTCTGAATGGGAGACATTCCTGGAGGTTGATACGGCCCCACATCTGTGTCATCAAAAGAAATTTTTTATTAGTCCTTAGATAGACATAAAAACATTTTATATAGAAAATTTGCAAAAACATTAAAAAAGAACTAAATGTGTACTTTTCACCTATGTCACCCCAATGAGCATCCTCAGGCAGGACCAAATCCAGAACTCCTTGGAAATCCAAACTGGCATATGCGTAGTCATCGATCATCAACATCTGGGGCCTCAACCAGTCAAAAAATAAATCGTTATATTTGATTATAAGCCTTGATACATGCCGATCCATGAGGTTACACCACCTTAGCATCCTCGGATCCTGTGGGGCCGGTAAACCCAAATCTACCTGTAGTCATAGCAGTGGGACCCTCTCAAGGAATAATTACACTAAAAGTAACCCATACCCAAACTGCTTCAAGTCACCCCTTCTGCACTTTGTCAGTTGCCTCTTCATACTGCGAAGAACCACGTTCGACTAGTTGAAAACCCGAGTCTCTGTGCACTCTATTGCATATTGGAAATAGCTCTGGAGAGCCATGTGTGGAGAAACGCTCCCTGCCATGCATGCAATGGTAAACAAGATAGTCCGTAGGGTCAAGTATTGTACCCCCCAAATGGAAACTTTACCCTTTCTTCTCTCTGCCTCAGGAACACAATGTTAGTGAACATACTCACTCATAGGAATTCCACCACCCCTACCTCCGGTTAGAGTCGCATGGGATCCACGTCGTGACAACCCCATCAGAAAATAGATATCCTTGATATCTAGTGTCAGCGTGTGGATCCCTACATGAAATAACTATTGATCCACATCCCACATGTGGACCAGGTACTCTAACAACTTGAGTTGGTCTCTCATGCCCGAGATCCTGAAAAACTTTAAAAGACCACATTCTCGAAGGGCATCAACTATACACGGATCATTTTCAGCAATGGCATCATCCTCCTCGTGTTCCCTTTCCCTCCATTCCAACATCGTGATGATCAATACCTACAATGGAGCCATGAGAAGGAAGTTAGCAACTATTTTTAACCTCTTGAATAATTTATTATTGAGTAAAAACTTCCACAAAAACCAATTTTTCGGCCCTCGCAGGTGAATCTTCCACACAATGTGAGATTCTTGTAGGTGCACTGAAGCTCACCTGCGAGAATCTTAGGTTCTCACAGATCCCGAATGGATCACCTACGAGAATGCTTGAGCGCATTCACCGACCCTAAAATGGACTCAAACACTTAAAATTACCAATAAAAATCGATTTTAATCTATGAAAAGGTTGAAGAATCAAGAGATTACCTCATTGGCCAAAACCATTTTTCGAATGACCACCTGTACCTCCCATAATCGAGAAAAGAAATTTGGATAAAAAGAGGTGTGTTGGACAGGTTTTTGGCAAAGCAACAATGAAATGGTAAAAAGGGATTTTCACCCATATTTATTCACTTTTTTACTATTTCTTATTGATTTTTTGTATATTATTTTTATTATTTTGTTTAAAATCCTAATACCCTAATATCCTTGTGAGTATGGTTTTTTCGCAGGTAGGTGACCTAGAAACCTCAATGACGGTGTGCAAGTTTTTTTCCTTTTTTCATCACATGTATGAATATCTTTTTAGGGTTTTGTAGGAAAAACCTCGAGCTTAGTCTTCGTTCGTTCTCGCGCTCGAAAATACATGAGAACGTAACTGAGTAAACTTTTGTCGTCTTTTCGTACTCGTCATGGTAACACAAAAACAATGAAAATAAGGGAGTATCCTTTAAGTTATTTTCATGCTCCATAAAAACAAAAAGATTGTCGAGCGATCTTGTTCTTTTCACACTCGTAAAAATATTTGAAGAAAATGTTCGATGAGTGATAGTTTATCACTTTTTCGGTCTCGTCGAACTAATTTACAAAAAAGGAACTAGGAGAGTTCTCTTTAAGTGTTTTTCAGACTCTCAAAACATGAAAAAACCCGAGTTTTCTATCTTTGGACTCGTTATATAAACATTGAAAGACCCTTTATGGGACCGAACCACTCCTTCCTAGGGTTGATTAAATGTACTCCGAGGGACTCATCTGAAGGATGAGATTAAAACGACAAGCATATGTTATCCTCCTCAAGCTTTTGTAAAAATAAAGGGGTACTCGCCAAAAATGGTGGGGGAAATTTTGGGAAAGGGATATACCTTCGCATTTGTATTGGTGGCAATAAGCGTCCCTCTTGAACATGACACTCCCTATTCGTCATTTGAATCTGGGTTGAGAAATCCATTTTTCTCTCGTCTGACTTACTACGATGTTGTATCTTGGTTCGTCTTTGAGTCAATGTTGCCAAGACCATTTTCGTGTCACTCAAATGTTCAAGAGAAGTCCAGAAAATCCCTCCATTAAGTCGACCATCTGCAGTTGTCCATTCTTACCATGTTGGCCTTCCCTGTGTCCATTTCAAATCATATTCGTACATTGACTTACCCTCAAAATCTGTTACTTATTTCGTGTCATTGATGGGGGATACATCAAGGCCCTCTTGTGACGAGTATTTTTCCATCAACTCCAACTCATTATCCAGGAACAAGACTTAGAAATCGTTTAGTACCTTAGAACCTACATCCCTTAATGGCAGGTCTCTTCGCTTTCAATAGTGGATTCACATCATTGGTCTCTGATCAAGAGATTCAACCGAATGTTCGACTTCAACTCATTTATTCACATTCGTTTGGATTGTACTTAGGTACCTTGGGAGTCATTGACATCAATGGTGATTTCCCTCACACTTGTTAATGGTTTTCATCAATGACCGGTAATCGAGTGGTTTCTACCATGTTCAACTTCGACACATGTAATCACATGGTTAGATTCATACTTTTCAGAATACAGGATTGAATACCTTGGGTCTCATCTTTTTTGGCCCAGGTTGTGCTAGAGTATTTATGATTCGTATCGACACATAGATCCACTTTGTATGCCACATGGCTATGTCCTAATCTACATATTCTAAACACATAGATCCCACAGTGTATTCCTGGTGGCTATGTGGTATTATTGGCGACAGGAATCCATAGTGTATGATTGGTGGTCATGGCCTACATTTATGATTTCATTCAGTTGTGGTCTGAGCATGGGAATGCCTACCTTAGAACTGGTATTATATTCTGCAGATGCTTGATTGTTTCCAGGTTTCCAATTAGGTGCGATCCTTGATTCTGACACACACACACACACACATTTTACAAAGTATTTCGGCTGTCACGAGTTCTAGCCTCATACTTTGGGGGGCATTCTGTTCCACATTATTTTGGTCACTCTGGTGGTGTCTCTACAGTTATGTGTTCAGGCTCTCATAAGGACCTTTTACCTGAGAAAAGTGACTGTCTTCTTCCATAAAACATATTTTTGAGATGAGTTCACAGGCTGACTATGTTGTAAGATGCGATAATCTTGATTCTTGCAGGCAACCCTATACCTAGTCTGCGAGGTGTTCGTAGTCTACTCTATAGGTAGGGTGAAAACCTGTTTTAAAGCTTAAAAGGAAGAGGAAGTTAAGAAGGTTCTAGAAGAGGATATTCTAGAAAATGAGTTGGCATTCGCATGGTTGCATCCTACTGACTTCTCAGATTTATTGAGATCATCCTCATCCCTTTAACCATCTCTCCTTCTCCTATATAATGAAGGGTTTTTCAGGGTAGAGGTTAAGCAAGGTTGAATAGAGAATTGATGAAAGAATTGTGTGAGGAAACCTGTTTGAATTGAAGCTTGAGGACTCCATTTGTCTATCAAGCAATAATGGACCTTCTTCATGCAAGTGTAGAGAAAGTGTGTGTGTTGGAACCGAGGACCACTGAAAGGAAGCTTGCGACATCAAGGCGATCTAGTTGTATCTTCTACTTTCATTTAATATAATACAGTGGCATGTCCCTTTCCCATAAAATCACTCTTATTTTATTGCATAACTCTTTTATCATATGCATGGGTTGAAATTGAATATACTTTGCCATCTTCATTGTGGTTGGTTTGTGTTGTCTTGGACTTGATCTCACAAGAGCACCGGAGCAAAGTAGGAACAACAGAGACCTAAGGAAGTGATATAAAGGTATGTCACTCATTCCTTCCTGATAGTAGATTCGATGATTGCAACTTAGAGAAAGAGTCATGTCCTGTCCTATTTTGTTCCAGATCCAAGTGGATCTAGGGAGATCTGTTAGTGTCCGCATATACCGATTTATCCTATAACAAGGATTTTTCTACTATTGTGATGAAAATTATTCCCCATGGCATAAATGTAGACAACATAAGTTCTTCCATATTGATGCATCAACTTCCTCTCCCTATCAATACATCCCATCAAAGGAGGCTCCTAAACTAGAAGAGGCAAAACCAAGTGATCATGTCAAAGCTCTAGTTATAACCCATGTGGAACCATAGGAACCCTTCATATCACTTCATGCACTCTCAGTTATTTCGACCCGACAAACATTGAATCTCAAGGGATACATCAGACATAGATAGGTGGTGGTATTGATTGATAGTGGTAGCACCCATAATTTTATTCATTGCCATGGATGATTTTAGGGGCTAAATTTCGCTCATGGGCTAAGTTTCCATGGTTTTTCCAAAAACAAGATTCGCTATTTTAAAAATGATTCGCCCAAATTCTATAGGATAAAATTATTTTACCTTAAAAATCGCCAAAAAATTATAAAAACTATATAAAATCCTTATAAATTTGAATACTTTTACAAAAATATCACCAAACATTTATAGTTGGCATATGAAGGATTAGTAATATTCGCCAAAGTTTCTACATTTAAAAACAAATTTCCATCCTTAAAATCATCCCTAGTCATCACAGGATTGTAGATGAGATCCATTGCTTTGTTCGCCCTATTTATAATTTTCAAATCCTCATATCTAATGGTGGTACTTTGAAGTGTGGGGGTCACTGTGAGAATGTTAAACTCCAAATGGGTGATTATCATCTTAAAACCCAAATGTTCTTTATTTTCATGGGTGGTTGTGGTATTGTCTTAGCATTGGAATGGGTTCGCACTCTGGGACCAATCAAAATGGATTATCAAGAATTATATATGAGCTTCACCCAAGATGCTCACCCCTATACCCTTCGATCTCTTCAAGCGAGATCTCCTAAAATCATCATCTCTCTCATGAAAGAAAATATGTTGAAGAAAGGCTTCCATTGTGTTATTTCTCAATTTAATTCCCTTCAGGTCATTAAACATGCATCTCAGGTAGTTTCTCCTCACCTGAAATTCATCTTGGACAAGTACCCCAAGGTATTTGAGGTTCCCACAAACCTACCTCCTTCTAGGGGTGAGCATGGTCATAGAATCCCTCTCCTTCTGGGCAGTCAATCCCCCAATGCACGTCCCTAAAGATATCCATTTGATCAAAAAAATGAAATAGAAAATATGGTACATGAATTACTGGAGGTGGGGTTAATTAGCCCTAGTATCATCCCATATTCTTCACCAGTGGTGATGGTATTAAAGAAAGAAGGTACTTGACACATGTGCCATGTTTTTCATGCTCTAAACAAACTAACCATCAAAGATAAGTTTCCCATTCATATCATTGATGATTTCTTAAATGAACTCCAAGGTTCATGTGTATTCACAAAATTAGATCTTTGCTTCGGGTATCACCATAACCAGATGAAGGAGGAAGATATTTTTAAGACTTCTTTCAACACTCATGAAGGAAATTATGAATTCTTGGTCATGCATTTTGGTCTTTGCAATGCCCCATCCACTTTTCAGAGTCTGATGAATACATTATTGAAACCTCACCTTCGAAAGTTTATAATGTTTTTATTTGATGACATCCTTATTTATAGTCTCACTTGGGATAGCCACCTTCTTCATGTGGAAAAATTCCTTCACTTGCTGTAGGAAAACCAATTGTTTGTCAAAAATACCAAATGTTCATTTGGATCCAGCGAAGTGGAATACTTGGGAAACATTTTTAGTCATGAAGGGGTAAAAGTGTACCCCAAAAATATACAAGCTATGCAGGAGTGGACATGACCAATGACCTTAAAACACTTAAGGGGTTTTCTTGGTCTCACAGGATATTACAGGAATTTTTTCCACCATTATGGAAAAATTTCTAATCCCTTGATCGAACTCCTTAAGAAGAATGCATTTCATTGGACACTTACCAAGTTTTATGGGCCCTACTAGATCATCAAGTGTATTGGTTTGGTGGCTTACAAACTGGCCCTTCCTGCTAATTCCAAAATCCATTCATTGTTCCATGCCTTCTTTTTGAAGAAAGTGGTGGGAAAACATTGCACGGTCCAAACCATCCTTCTGGAATTAGATGAATAAGGATCCCTTTGGACCCAACCAAAATCATTCCTCAATCACCATGAACGTCAGTTGCATGGATTAACTATCAAGGAAGTGTTTATCAAGTGGAAGGACACATCACCAAAGGATGTGATTGGGCGACTAACAACCATACTACGGTAGTTTTTGCACCTACAACCTTGAGGAAAAGGATAATTTTGAACAGGGAGGGAATATTAGGATCCGATCCTAACCCTTCTCCATGGGTCATTAGTTAGTAGGATATGTTTTCTATGTAATAAAGGCCGACATTAGTTAATAACATCTAATAAATAAAGGTTAATAAGTCAAAGTAAGAAGACCTAATATAATCTTTCGCTTCTATAAAGATCTTCCTCTAGAGGTAGATTTTCTACTCATCCCACTTTTTATAGAAATTTTTAGTAGGAAGGTGTGATAAATATATTGTGTCTATTATGATTAAACATATTTCTAACCACTAATGACACTAACCAAATTTTATCAATATATGACTATCTATAGAATTAACACTTGTTTTGTGTTTTTATGGCACAAATGGACGCCATTAAAAAGGATTAGTGAAAACGTAATTCATTAAAAAGGCTTAGTAGGAAGGTGTTATGAACATATTTTTTCCATTATGAAAAAATGATTTTTAACCACTAATGGAACTTACCAAATTTTATCACTATATACTATCTATAGAACTAATAATTATCCTTAATAGTGCAAATGGACATCGTTAAAATGCCTATAGTTAAAATGTTTTGTGAACTTTGCAGATAGGAATATAAATCTTGCATGAGAATAAATAATAAAAAAACATAACATTAGTTTCTACCAATATCAATTATCCTTTTCTAGAGAATACCCATAACCATTTACCATCCATTACTATAATCATAAAAAACATCATTACAATGTCATGGTTTTCCTCAGTGTTTTATAAATGTCATGCCAAATATTTGTATTAAAGTCATTTAAAAAACCTCAATGCCAATTGTTGATATGGGAAAGAGAGAGGAAATCTATAATTTATGGGGTAACTGATTAGTATGGGGTCTGCAACAATGTTGGCTTGGATAGAAAAGTAATATATTATGCATGAAAGAAAGTATACACTAGGAGTGGATTTAGGTCCCATCAAATGAAGACAAAAATAAAACATTGCCATCATTACATTTACATTGATCATTCAAAGGGTCAAGGCTTACATAGTGATTGAAAAATCAAATAAACTAGAGTAACTTTCGAAGCCAAGATGGGTTGATCGATGAGGAAACCAATGATTACATAATTATTCATTAAACAATTAGCTAGATAATAAACATTGTATACTATATAGGTAGAAAAGTATATGTGTTCACTCATGATTTTTCAACTCCCTTATAACTAATTGACATGGATATTTACCAACATGAAACATGTAGACTCCACACAAAAGGTCCACAAAGAAAATTGTTTTGTATTTAATAGATATGAAAATACAAGATAGACATTAACTTGAACATAACAAATCCAAACTATAAATAACAAAATAATGAACATATGAATTGTAGAGAAAACTCAAGGTAGGGTAACACCGTTAATTATTCCTTAAGAAAGAAAATCTCTCCATAATCCATGTTTTCTACAATTACAATATACTTCACAACACCTCTCATTACATTGCTTATATTTATTTATATAGTTCTTTATAACCTCCCAGGAACTTTCTAGTGAAGGAACCTTCCAATATGTTGAACCTTTTGGTAATCCTTCTGACAATTATTTCTTAGACACAATGTGGCCACTTATCTATCATTATCCCCCTTCGGTACATACCCCATATTATCCTCCTTAGGTACACTAAATTCCATTCCCCTTCACATGTTTCATCCTCAAAACATGGGAGGGAGAAAAACAATATGATCTACTAAGAAATCTAGCCAACTGGTAGAAAGCACAAACATCCATCCATTCTAGTGAAATGTGAACATGTGGTCCAATTTCTTCCTTTCCACCTTGATATGGATTAAAATTTCTCCTTGTTGTGATAATCCTATATATACATGCATTTTTCTAGTCCTACATGTGCCTTTTGGTTGGTTTCCTTTATGGTTATATGTTGGTCCACAATAACTTTGGTTATTCTCACACCTTTGCATGGATGATTGTTGTTTCTCCTAGTGAAACTACAATTATTCCATCCATCCATCCTAGGGAAATGTGAACATGGGGTCCAATTGATTTCTTTACACCTTGATAAGGATTACAATTTCTCTATATTGTGCTACTATGATATCTCTATGCATTGTTGTTAGTCCTCCATGCGCCTTTTGATCGGTTTCCTTACTGGTTCCATGTTTGTCAATAACAATTTTGTTGATGCTCATGCCTTTTTATGGATGATATTTTTTATCTAGGTGGTGTGAGTGGTGATATACATCAGAATTATCTATCAATTCTTGGTTGGATTCTTCAACATGTTATTCCTTTCAGTCATTTAGCTCTTTATATTTTTCTTCTGTTTTATGTCGTTCCTAGGGATTTTATTCTTTTTCTTATGTATCTCCTTCTTTTGATTCAACCTCAAGATCTTCATTGGATGTGTCAGAAGGTACTACAATTATTTTCCCTATAGATGTTTTTTCATGTGTCCCTTTGGAACCTTCTTGTTTACTAAAAGACATATCATGTAGTGTTATTTTCTTTTTCTCATACAAAAAAATTATAAACTTATTTTTCACATTAATATTAGCTCTATCAATTAATTCCATCCAAAGATATCAAAGAATAATATCCACATCATTCTTATCTATAGCATACAAATAAAAATGTAAAACATACTTATCCATGGAAATTTAAACATTCTCACACTCAACATCCTTGATTTGAATATGCTTTGTAGGAACTTGCAATATTTTATCCAAGTGAATGACAGGGAGAGCGTTGAATAACTCCATGGATTAAATTGTTTTATTAAAGAGAGGCATATTTATACACATAGAGATTAAATTTGGTTTCATCTTTCCACATGTAATATGATTGTTCCTATTCACCTCTCTCTTTCTCTCTCTCCTACTCTTCCCCATTGGTTCTCTCTCTCCCCCTAATCTT
>ML803618.1:0-18986 GCA_009831015.1 Picea engelmannii | reverse complement strand
CCCCAACTCTCTCTCTCTCTCTCTCCCACCCCCTCTCTGTCTCTCTCCTCGGCTTGCTCACTCTCTACCCATCTCCTCCTCTCCCCCCACTCTCTCTCCACCTTCCTCCCACACCCACCCTCTCTTTCTCCCGCTCTTGATTCCTCCTTCCCTCCATCCATCCCTCGCTTTCTCTCTCTTTGTCTCTCTCTCCGGCCTTTTCTCTCTGAATAACATTTCAAATATTGGATAATAATTTTATTACATAAGGGATTTGGTTTTCTAAAGATAAAGATAGTGAATATTATGCAAAGTAACATAACACCGATTAATAGAGGGAGATGGATTCACAGATATTGACCATTTTCACAAACTAGTAATCATTGAGAATTATAATTATAT
The DNA here is from genome assembly GCA_009831015.1 of Picea engelmannii. Taxonomy (NCBI): domain Eukaryota; kingdom Viridiplantae; phylum Streptophyta; class Pinopsida; order Pinales; family Pinaceae; genus Picea; species Picea engelmannii. Next base: position 18,605 of record ML803618.1, on the reverse strand, counting down.
ATCTATCCATGATTGGTTTTTCCAAGTAAATATTGAAATGTGTATGATTGTCGTTAAATCTACATATAAAGACAAAATTATTGAGCATTTTCAAAAGGTAAAACTAAATTCTTGCCATGCTTTGTGAACATTTGAAATTTCCATGTGCCATGCTTTGTGAACATTTGAAATTTCCATGGCCGCGGAAATGTTAAACAAGTGAACTGAACTGATTTTTAAACACTATGGGCAGTCCAAATGTTAAACAAAAAGACTAAAGTAATTTTTACTTTAATAGTTAATATATGTAAATCCTCTATCCCAGGAAATCCCATATCACATGATGTACTTAGGGTGGATCATAATAATTACCTAAAAATATCCGTTGGATAGAAAATGGTTATCAATTTCGCAATTTCGCACGGGAGTTGAAAAGTTAAAAATGTTATCAATTTCGCGCGGGCGTTGAAAAGTTAAAAATGTTATCAATTTCGCGCGGGCGTTGAAAAGTTAAAAATGTTATAGATATATAAAATGTAACCTAAAACCAATTGATTTTTATTTGTCATGAAGTGACTACTTGTTATCAAAAGAGGTTGGAAGTGACTTCTTCGAAGGCTCTATCGGCTATATTGGTGAAGTGAAAGGGCCTTGGGATATGGTGCATATGATCTCAAATATATGATGAGATCAACATTGTGAATTTACATTTTTTTTATTTTCCCTATGAGACCGTAAATCTGATCAAATATTATCTTGTAACAGATGACTCAGAGGTTATAGTGAAATTGAGTGCATGGAATTCTTAACAGAATGAATATTGAGTTGTGTAATGACCTATTGGGTGATATAAGTTATAGATATACCTGGAGACTATCCACTCTTTATCAGAAGAAAGAAAAAAAACAAAATAAACTTGCAAAACGAACATGGGATTTAATGTGTTTTTTAATATATTTTTGCAGTCTCAGAAAATAAAAAAAACAAAATAAACTTGCAAAAGAAACATGGGATTTAATGTGTTCTTTAATATATTTTCGCAGTCTGAACGGAAAAAGTCTTCCCTGCATTGAAATCATTACTTCTATGTAAGAAATATTTTGATAGAGTATATTATAAATCATTAAAATAATAATAAATAAAAAATTAATTATATGAAATATTTTAATATATAAAAAATTATATTAATTTTTTTAATATATATATATATATATACTATTTTGATTTATTTGATAATGGTTAATATGGATTTATACTAGTATATTAAAAAAATTGATGATAAGAATGATGATTAACTTCAACTAAAACTAAATTTATTTTATCAAACTTTAAAAAACAAAATTACTTTAAAAAAAAAATCTATTTTTATATTTAATTTTTTTAGAAACACATTTTTAATAAGAGGTCCTCTACAACCCATCCTAGATTTATTTAATTTTAAATCTATACAACTCATTCTAGATCCATTTAATTTTGAATCTATCAAGAATTGGGATTTGATCCTTCTTAACCTTTGATAAATCCTGAGTTAAATGAATCTAGTTTATTATACAACTTTAAAAGTATAAATTATTATTTTTATATTTAAAATAATATATATATATATATATATATATATATATATATATATTTCTAATAATTATTAATAATATAATTATTTTATTATAGAATTTTAATAATATAAATTATTTAGAAACCTTAAATAAACTTAAAAGCTATCTGTAAATTTTTTATAATTCTAATTTTATATTAAATTTTTTCTGGAAAAACATTCCCAATAACAATTAATAATATTATTATTTTATTATAAATTTAATAATAAAAATTATTTATATAAATACTAAAGAAACTCAACTCTCAATTATAAATTAAAGTGGACGCAAAGGACGATGCATAAGTGGGATGTCTCAGTGGATGGATATTCCAAATCTTCAGTGGAAATCCCAAAACTCCCTCTCATGGCATCTTCTATTATTAATCAACAAGTGACGTTGTTTAGTTGATTTCATGGACTCTGTGCTCACGACTCACTCTCCATATCATTTATAATAAACCAGTCATTAAAAATAAACTGGTGACAAAACAAAAAGTCAAAATATGTGGCGAGGTTATTTGGTAGATTTCCCTTAAATTTAGAGTCCGTCCTCTCGACCAAAGTGGCCTGCTAACTTTAGAGTCCGTCCTCACAATTCAATGTCATCTTACAGCCTACTGTGCCTCAGTAATTTGACTATAAACATGGATGCAATCTCCCTAGATTTTTGTTTTGCAAATAATTGAAAATCATGAGTAGAATTACACAATACTAAGGTTTTAATATTATAACAACTACGTTTTTTCAGTGCAGGAAAACATGGATGCGGTCTCCCTAGCCTTTCTGTTTGCAAAAATCAAGTACAATCATTGAAATACATGAGAAGAATTACAAGATACTAAGGTTTTATTATTATAACAGCACACATAACAAGTGTCCATCTATTAGATTAAACCAGACATTCAATAAACATCTGGCATTCCATATTTGAGTAACACCTAGATTCCATTTCAGTACCACTTAAAACAGGCAACAACCGGCACAAACAGACAGAAAGAGTAAGAAAAAGAACAGATAGATGGGGTTTATCAAATAATACAGAGTCATGGGCGGGATTTGAGATTGAGATACACACCTGGGAAGGAAGATCTGCTCAAGGACGAACGAGGGTTTGAGAAGCACCCGATGATTACTCTCTCTGCGTCCCAGCACCCCAAATCATTCATTCATTCCGTCAAAGCGCAACCCTTAAGGCAAAGGAAATGTTGAATAATGAACAAAAAGAATCTCGTGAATGAGATTTAAACTTCATTTGAGATTTCAGGAAATGAATTAACATAAGACAGATAAATAGCTAGCCCAGGGCAAGGCAGGAAAGGAAAGAATAGAACAAATACATGAAAAATCCCCACAATACGTACACGTACCATGGTACAGAGAGCACTGATCTTCATGAATGAAAAAACCCTCGAACAACTCGACCGCTCGACCTCTTTCTTCCACCCTATTTTTGTTGATTGCAGGAGGTGATGATCCCGATCCAGCCTCCTCCATCACCCAAGAAAACACACAAAGGAATCAGATGCGCAAGAAAACACACACACGGGACTCAGACGCACAAGAAAACGGACACACAGAAGGGAAGAAAAATGGCTTGAAACCGTGGAAGATTTAACTACATAAGAGATCTGTTGCTTTTCCGATTTCCACTTCCTTCAATGAATATAAGATATGGTAGGAACGCCTCTCTCATTCCAACCCAATTCCGATCACTCTCTCTCCATAGCAAAGAAATACAAATTGCTTTTCCTCGGTGTTTTAACCAACGATGTTTTTTATCAGTTTGTTTTTCACACTTCCACTTTTTTTTGGTCAGTTATCTTTTCCACTTCAATGGCTATAAGATACGGTAGGCAGGCCCCTCTCTTTCCAAACCCAAATCTGATCAGATGAGACAGATTATATTTGGCAACCTCTCTTGTAAAGCAGCCCACAACAAAGAAAACAAATTGCTTTTGTTCAGTTTCCTTAACTAACAGTGTTTTTTCTGGATGCCTTTGACTACCTCTTACTTAAACCAATGCTTCATTTGGTAAGTGTGTAAACTTCGAATAGCTTTGTTCAAGTCAAGATCTTGAATTCCACACCGTGCCACCTTAATCAATCATATATGTACATGTATGCATTTGTTCATGTCTAACAACTACGTTAACTTTGAAAAATAAAACTTATTTTTTATGCAGTGAGAATTTGAAAAAGGTATGTTGCTTGTATGGTGATATTAAAACCTATTTAATTTGTTGTTCATATAGTGTTATTGTGTCTCAAGCAACTATTCACATGGTTAAAAGCACTAAGTATATTGTGTCAACAACGTATTGACATTGTTGAAGTCTAAATCTCAAATTGTGATATTATAAATTGTATATGATCCTAAATGAGGATGGGCAACTTATAAAAGTTGTGTAAAATACTTAACATTGAAGCATGGAGTAGTAAATTCTCTACTATTCTATTAATTAAATTTGTGGTTGATTGTTGAATAATCATTAAACCATAAATAAAATAGGTTTATTAAAATGTTTCCTTTCTTGAAAGGTTTTGTCTTTTCTTTAACAAGAATTATATAGTGAAAGGGTATCTCTTTATGTTCCTAAGAAGCTCCATTTCTAGGTAATTGTTTCTCTATCCCATATATGGTATATTCTTTATTGATGAAAATGTTGAGTCAATACTATTTGAATCATTTATAAATAGAGCCTCCCTAGAGGAAATTTACGAAATAATCCCAAAGCATAAGGGATAAGATCAAGGTAGAATATGAAAACCTCTTTTGAACATGTTGATATCATTAGCCACATAAACCATTATTTTTCTTCTCAATATTTCTATAGGTGTTCCATAAGCCATGGGATAGGATCAATAAATACAACTTGTTTCTAAATAATAAATAATTATGTTAAATGCTCAAACAATGAATCAACAACCATTCAAAATTCTAATTCTATAAAGTTTTCTACAAGTACTCCCAAAGATTGTTCCATAACAAGTATCATATACATAAATGATTGTTCACCCTATGAACCAAAAAATATCTTTATGGAATTCTGAAAGATCTAAGCTTTTGTAGAAATTCTTGTCTCCAAATTCATTGTAAAATTTCCAAGGTTAAGTCTTTCTCCATCATAGGTTTCCAACTTTGGAGTGGCCTTAAATTGATGTTTTCTTGGTAGAGAGTTATACACAAGGGATGATCGGCCAACCATAACTAATAATATGATTGGAAATCACCTCGCTTTGTTGATTTCTTCCATACCCATAATATTCCATTGTTACATAATTTCCAAATACAAAACAATTCATGAAAAATCCTTGCTTTCTCTTTAGTACTAATAGATTGTAATTTTCTTAAAGAGTTACAAACTTTGTGTCTTGTTTCATTTTAGTTCATCTACCAATAAATAAATAATTATATAATATAAGGTTTAGCCACCTTTTTGTGACTACAAACCAAGAAAACCTCCGAGTAATGTTTCTCTCTTGAATCCCACTACACTATGAAAGCTATTCTCATTCAATCTTGGAGAAAGGATTCTATCCACTATGAAAACATTGAACTCACTAATGCTTAGATGAGATAATTTATTATAATGCTTGTACTGAAAGGACCCTTAAAATATGTTACACTTCTAGAGATATTATTGTTATAGATAGTTAAATGAAAAAATGTACTACATATTGAAAAGTGGTATCTATGTTTGAAAATTAAACACAAATCCATGGAAACCTTCTATATTGTCATTTGGTCCCTATGATCTCCACCAACAATCCCTCTAACTAGAGACGAGATATTAAAGGATACAGGATTGCTTGCATGCATTCTCAATCAGGGATTGTAAATAATGAAAGTATATGGATGTGAAAAGGATGGTTATAGAGTAGGTCTAGGTAACTATTCCTTGGATAAAACAAAGCATGTTTTTACTACTATGTTCCCTAATACATAAAATAATCATCAAAAATAAATAAAAATAGTTCCTCTCAGTTTGGCAACCAAAATGATATATTTTTCATAAGGAAGTTGAAATGCCAATCATTCTTGGTGTTAATGGATAATATAGAACAATCAGATGTCCTCTATGATGATATTAATGTCCAAAGTTTCATTTAGGTATAACACGCCTTCAACATCATCTATCTAAAATAATTCCATCTAAGATTTTCAGGATGGAATTAGTAAACATTTTCTCAACTCAATCACCTAAACATGTTCTCTTGGATTTTTAACATGGGTCTAATAGATGAGAATCCAATACTTTTACCAATGATCCTCAACCCTATTAAAATGTAGTTGGGTTTTTCAAAGTTTGACATTTTTACCTCCAATTTATTTGGTTTGAAACTAAAATAAAAGATATTGTTTGGTGATAATGTGGACTATTACCCCTTTTAGGTGAATTATATCCCCCAAGGTCCATTAGTGATGGTAGTGTATTATTTCCAATCTCCATTGTTATCCCTACTAGACCTTCTACATAATGAATGGTTATTCGATCATGATTGTTTTTACTATTGATTGTTCATAATCATATAGAAATAGATAATATACTTATTCTCTCAAATATTAATATGAAATGTCATACAGTACATTCACTTTATTTTTTCTATAATAGGTTCTCGTTATTTAGATTAACTATGATATATATTTTCAATAGTCCCAAGGATTAGCACAATAATTGAACCATCCACCAAATGCATGTTGTCGACATGGAAGCTATAGGTCACAATTTAAAATTTGGTTGAGTCCCTCTAGGTTACTAACTGATAATGTGGTTGGAGGTCAAGTTGTCCTCCATCTGAATATTGTAGGGAATAAGGGGAAAGCCTCATAAGGTCCATCTATTTAATATCTATGTGGACCCAAAAAAATGCAAGGTCTTTAGCTATTATCTCTACCAATTCCTTTTTTGCACCCATGGAAATTCAAGTTCAATAGTTCTTCACTCTATTAGTTCCTTTTTCCAATGTAGGGATATGGAAGTAGATATAATACACAAAGAATATATGTTGTGGTCTAGGAAAGCAACCACTTACATCTTATTTTCTCCAAATGTATGATATAAATATAAAGTATAAAACAACTACCCAACCCAATGTATCTATACAACTATATTATTTTCATGTTGCTCCAATATAATTAGAATTATCCGGATAGCCTAGCATTTCACTAAGGGTTTTCTGATGTAGGTGACAATATTTTCTGATAGGTTGTTGTCAAATTACTTCCAATTCAATTAACTTTAGTGTCGATGAAAAAGTTCTACCATCTTTAGAATTCCAAACTTTCAATTATGATGGGTTGAATGGTATTCAATATCCACCATTACCTATTGGAGTTTATTGTTAGTTACACTTTGGAAGTTGAGTAGAAACTGCATGCCTAGATTGGTTATGTCATTTCTTAACATATTGTGAATCATTATTATCTAGGGGTGAAGATATTTTAGTCTATATCATTTTCATGTGTCTTGGAATTTTTGGTCTTAAAAGGGATTTGAATATTCTCTTGTATGGATTTGGATGTTAGAATAGAAATACTAATAATATTTTATTATTCTCCTTTGTAGGTCATATTGTACCTCCCATGATGTTTTGGAAACCATAGGAAAAATACTGAGAAAGAACATCAAAACTCATATGTATCCAATCATCAATGCATTCCATAAGGTCCTTGATTTACATATTGAACTCAAAGTGATAGTGATATGAGATTGTTCATCATACACTCCAATTGACAATTCTCCTTTTATGGTGCTATCGTGCTTGCCCAAAATTGGGTAACTAGCAACCCTTTCTATGTGTAGAGAAGAATACACAACATTGGTTCCTAAAGTTATGTTTGTTCTTTTGTTGGACTTTGGTATTCTTAGCTCTTAAATATCAAATGTTAAAAATGTGGCTTATGTAAAGTTTTTACAAGAAGCATGGAAGGACAATGTTTCCCAAGTATTCCCTTTGAAAAATCATTGGGGTCACAAAATCTTGTCTCTTTTTTTATTTTCGATGTAATTCCAATCCTATATTTGAAAACCTCTTTATTTTTTTGAGAATGAGAAACTAGTTCTAAATGGGGGTAATTATCACCATTCAAGTAAGTATGAATTGAGATGTAGATATATATTTTTGTCATATAAACAACAAAAAATTTCATCCATTGCCATTTAATTCAAATAGAAACCAAAAAAATGACAATAAATGCCAACTAGAAGCTAAATGTGACCATTTTATTTAAATTAAAATAAAATTAAATGATTATTTGTACTATTATAATTTTTGAAAGGGAATGTTACCCTTGAAAACAACACCAAGTAAAGAAAAATGCTTTTACTCAAGATACATACAAATCACTTACAAATAATTCACAATGGATAATAAAGTCAGATCTTGTGTATACTCTTAACTTCCACTCCTCAAGATTTCACTTTGTATACTCTTAAATTCGACTACTCTTGTACTTTGTATACTATCAACATCCACTATAACACCCCTCATCCACCACTTCCAAAATCCATAAAGTTGTTTCTATTAAATTGTGCACCTTTGTCTATATTTCCCTCAAACCATTCTTACTTGACTTCAAGAGCCAAGATTTTCCATTTCCTATTAGAGTGAGCTTCTACCTAGCCTCAAATGATGGAAATTAATCAAGATTATTTGATAACAACAATAGATATATGAGCTTGTGAAGAATTTATAAGGGATGCATATCTAAGGGGTAAAATAATTCTTTCACTTGGACTTCAACTATAGATCATGCCTTCCAAGCCTTAAAATATTTTATGTGCTCGACACTTGTCCTATCCCTCCCATACTTCACAAAGACATTTGTATTGGAATGTGATGCTTCTGGGAAAGGAATTGGAGTTGTCCTCATGCAATATGGCAGTCTTTGGCCTTCACTAGCAAACAAATTTCAGAGTGACATTTGGGCCAATCCATTTATGAAAAGGAAATGTTATCTATTTTTCATGATTTGGATCTTTGATGTCCTTATTTATTGGTTTAATGATTCCAAATAAAAAATGATCATCAAAGTCTCAAGTATTTCCTGGAACATTGAATTTCATCCCCGATGCAACAAAATTGGGTGACCAAGCTATTTGGATATGATTACGAGATAATTTACAAGAAGGGAAAGGAAAATGTAGTGGTCCATGCTATTTCCTGGAAATATGAAGAATACGGGTCCCTTTTCTCCCTCTACTTCATTTTACTAGATTGGCTCCAAGTTGTTCGTCGAGAATGGATACAAGACCCAAAATTTCTAGACTGCTCCACAAATTACAACACAATTCTTTAGTTTCTCAAGGGTACTCTCGGAAAAATGAAGAGATTCAATACAATTGATATTTCTATTTATGCAAGCAATCCCATCTTAAATCCACAATTATTTTTTAACTTCATGCCACACCCACAACCGAGAATTCAGGGTTTACCAAAATGTATGAATGGGTCGAACATTCTTTTTTCTGGGACGGTATGAAACATGATGTCTGCACCTTTGTGGTCGAATTTTAGGTATGTCAATGCAAAAAAGGAGAAACTGTCAAAGATACAAGCACACTCCAACCAATTCCGATTCCCCCTGCTATTTGGCGAGATATTTCTATGTATTTGATTGTAGGATTACCTAAATCGAGCAATAAGTCAGGCATCATGGTGGTCATAGATCGTATCTCCAAATATGCTCATTTTTTTCTCTTCAACACCCATTCACAACCACCATAGTGGATCAATTTTTCATGGATAATATCTTCAAGCTTCATGGCATGCCTAATTCTATTGTCTTTGACATAGACCCCACTTTCACTAGCAATTTTTGGCAAGAATTGTTCAAGCTATAGGGCACCCAATTGCATCTCAACACTACCTATCACACCCATATGGATGGCCATACAAAAGTTGTCAACAAGTGTTTGGAAACATATTTGAGGTGTTTTTAATCTAAGAGGAAAAATCAATGGGCTCAATGGTTACCCCTAGTTGAATGGTGGTACAACACAACTTACCATACCACTACTCGCATGACTAATTTTAAAGAAATTGATGGCCAAAATCCCCCATCAGTTCTTTCCTATATTCCAGGGGCATCAAAGGTTCAGGAAGTTGACAAAAATATTACAGTCTGTGAGGCTATTCTTTGTTCCCTGAAAGATAATATTTTCATGCCTCAAAATTGCATGAAGCAACACACAGTTCAAGGTCGTTTTGAATGTCATTTTGTTCAAGGGGACCATGTGTTTCTTCGACTACAACCTTATAAGAAAACTTCACTTAAATATAAACACTCTCAAAAGCTTGGACCCAAATTTTGTGTTCCTTATACAGTTCCCAATCTTGTGGGATTGGTGGCCTATCAGTTAGCTCTACCCAATAATTCAAAGCTCCATCCTATTTTTCATGTTTCCTTCTTAAATAAGGTGATTAGAACTAAGTGACAAACTCAAACTAGTATCTCTGAGTTGGATGAACAAGGTTCCATATGGTTGTATCCACAACCAGTATTGGCAGGGATAGAGCATCGTCTCTGTCAGCACACCATCAAGGAAGTGTTAGTACAATGGAAAGATACACCTCCAAAAGATTCCACCTAGGATTCGGCCACCATTCTACAACAATTTACCCATCTGAAACCTTGAGGAAAAGGATGATCTTCAAGGGGAGGGAATGATAGGGACCTAACCTCCCTAACCCATCATGTAGGTAGAATAATATAATTCCATGTAATAAATGACAATATTAATAAGGCCTATCAATAAGGAAGAATAAGTCAAATGTAAGAAGGCCTAATAGAACCTTCCACTTCTATAAGTATCTTCATCTAGATAATTCTTTTGGATAGATAGATTTAGTATAAATAGGAGTAGAGGGTATGAGAAATATTGTCTTGGATATTATTGTAATAGATCTCTTCTCTACTGGAGGTTTCCCCATCAAATAGGCAATTGATCATTGTTATCATTAACTAAGGTGCTCCTTTTGGTGTTATTATGGTATTATTTTGGTATTGTTCTGGTTCGGTCATTGTTGTTCTACCATTTCTAGATAAAATATTTTTGTTCTGCATACTATTTAATATCTGGAATACTACAAAGACTTGTGGGGTAATGTTTTCAGGGTAGATACATATTCTGACATATTTAAACTACACAGATATGTCGTTACACACATAAATCCACAGTCGAGGAGTAATACACATAGGAAATACAAGTGGTTTTTAAGAAAACATATGTTGGCCACCCTTATAACCCATGTTGGTACCCCTTCGAGTGGTAGTGCATCAGAAAACAGTTGTATACAGATGAGCCTAGGCATCCTGAAGACCTCCAAAGATAAATGGATTGACTTCCTCACTCCTATAGTGTCACCGAGAACAACACTCAGGAAGATACTCTTTAGTACCTGGGTAGTTGAGTAGTACAACTAAGGGTACAATATAGCCTATTTAGTTCATTCCCTGAGATATTGGGATAAGTACTATTGTTGGACCCCACACACATATAATAGAGCTATAACACAGGGAAAACCCTTGACTATAGACACCTTGGAAACCCTAACCCTTAGGATAGAAAAAAATGATCTATTTCATTACAAATTGGTCCCTGTCACATTTTTCTCTAGAAAAACACTCCCTGCCGACATTTTTTTATTGTTGAGAATTTGGGAATTCTTCCACTATAGAATTATTCAAGGTGGAGTATAACTCTGCAAGACTAAAAAAAAAAACCAGGTTTGGGCTCATGAGGACCCTTATTTTTAACCTAGTCCATTGCATTCCTCTCTTCATTCTGATCGTAGTGGTACATTTCTCTTTTAATCATTTTTTCCCACAATCCAACCCCTTGCCGATACACCCTTATTTGACATCTATCACATTGGAATCCTCTCTTTTTCTTGATCACCCTGGTACATCTCATTTTTCGTGCCCCTAATTTCCATCCCAACACCTCATCCATTACCTAAGCCACTACCATGCCAACCACCAGAGCTTAGACCTAATATGAATGGGAGACTAGGTTGTCTAGCTTAGAATCACAAATTTCATCCATCACCACTACCATATGAGTCGAACTGAAAGAATCCATCCACACAGAAGTAAACATAGACATTCATGAATCCATGAAACAATTCACATAAGGTAAGCAGGAAAATCCCAATGCACAAGACCCTCCCCATTCCCATCATGAGCATACTCATTCCTCCCAATCCCCTTGCAGTTCTCCCCACTCTTGGAATAAGGTGCCCAAAGTTGACAAGCATAAATTTGATGGATCCAACCCAACAGGGTGGGTCTCTAAAATGGAGCAATGCTTCTCCCTCCATAATATTTGGGATGATAAGATCAGACTCCATGTAGGGGTTTTGTACCTCGATCAAGAATGATGGAAATGGTGGAAGTGGCATAAGAAATGTTATCTAGGAATACCCACTTGGAACATGTTCACTAAGGAAATTTGTTCACGTTTTGATAGGGAATCACATTTTTTGGGTCATCTCACCAAGTTGCACCAAAATGGATAAGCCACATTATTCATAAATACATTTGAACAATTGGCTATCAAGATCGAGGGCTTATCTGATGAATTTTACCTTGAATGTTTATCAATGGATTAAAGGAAGCCATCTTAGCTCATGTGAACATGCATCATCCAACTACCTAGTTGCAGGCATGTCAATTGACAACAGAAGTCGAGTCCATCCTTCAGGACCCACCCATGAAGGCTTCAATTCTCAACCATCCTTTCCTTGGGGCTCACCCAGCTCCGACACAAACATTAAAGGTCCAAAAGGTATCTCCAATAGAAATGGTTGAACTTCACAAGAAAGGATTTTTCTACTATTGTGATGAAAAGTGTTCCCCATGGCATAAATGTAGAAAAAAAAAGTTCTTCCATATTGATGCATCAAATTCCTCTCCCTATCAGTACATCCCATCAGAGGAGGCTCCTAACCCAGAAGAGGCACAACCAAGTGATCATGTCGAATCTCCATCTATAACCCATGTGGAACCATAAGAATCCGTCATATCGCTTCATGCACTATCAGGTATTTCATCCCCACAAACATTGAATCTCAAGGGATAAATCAAACATATATAGGTGGTGGTATTGATTGATAGTGGCAACACCCATAATTTTATTCATCGCAGGATTGTAGATGAGATCCATTGCTTTGTCCGCCCTGTTTATAATTTTCAAATCCCCATATCTAATGGTGGTACTTTGAAGTGTGGGGGTCATTGTGATAATGTTAAACTCCGAATGGGTGATTATCATATTAAAACCCACATGTTCTTTATTTTCATGGGTGGTTGTGATATTGTCTTAGGATTGGAATGGCTTCGCACTCTGGGACCAATCAAAATGGATTATCAAGAATTATATATGAACTTCACCCAAGATGCTCACCCCTATACCCTTTGAGCTCCTCAACCGATATCTCTTGAAAGCATCAGCTCTCACATGACATAAAATTTGTTGAAGAAAGGCCACCATTGTTTGATTTCTCAATTTTATTCCATTCATGTCACTGAACATGCATCTCAGATAGTTCCTCCTAGCCCGCAATTCATCCTGGACAAGTACCCCAAGGTCTTTGAGGTTCCCACAACCCTACCTCCTTCTAGGGGTGAGCATGATCATAGAATCCCTCTCCTTCTGGGAATTCAACCCGCCAATGCACGTCCCTACATATATCCATTTGATCAAAAAAATGAAATAGAAAATATGGTACAGGAATTACTGGAGGCAAGGTTAATTTGCCCTAGTATCAGCCTATATTCTTCACCAATGGTGATGATATTAAATAAAGAAGGTACTTGGTGCATGTGCCCTATGTTTCATGCCCTGAATAAACTAACCATCAAATATAAGTTTCCCATTCATGTAATTTATGATTTGTTAAATGAACTCCAAGGTTCATGTGTATTAAGCAAATTAGATCTTTACTTCGACTATCACCATATTCGGATGAAGGAGGAAGATATTTCAAATACTACTTTCAACACTCATGAAGGAAATTATGAATTCTTGGTGATTCCTTTTGGCCTTTGCAATGCCCCATCCACCTTTCAAAATATCATGAATACATTATTGAAACCTTACCTTCAAATTTTGTATTGGATTTATTTGATGACATCCTCATTTACAGCTGCACTTGGGATAGCCACCTTCTTCATGTGGAAAAATTAATTCACTTGTTGTAGGAAAACCAATTGGTTGTCAAAAAGACAAAATGTTCATTTGGAGCCAGCAAAGTGGAATACTTGGGACACATTGTCAGTCATAAAGGGTAAAAGTGTACCCCAAAAACGATACAAGATATGCAGGAGTGGCCGCGACCAATGAATTTAAAACACTTAAGGGTTTTTCTTGGTCTCACAGGATATTATAGGAAATTTGTCCACCATTATGGAAAAATTTCTAATCCCTTAACCAACCTCCTTAAGAAGAATGTATTTCATTGGAAACTTACCAAGTTTTATGGGCCCTACTATATCCTCAAGTGTATTGGTGTGGTGGCCTACAAACTGGCCCTTCCTACTAATTCCAAAATCCATTCACTGTTCCATGTCTCTTGTCTGAAGAAAGTGGTGGGAAAACATTGCAGGGTCCAAACCATCCTTCTGGAATTAGATGAAGAAGGATCCCTTTCGATCCAACCAAAATCAGTCCTCAATCACCATGAATGTCAGTTGCATGGACAAACTATCAAGGAAGTGTTGATCAAGTGGAAGGATACTTCACCAGAGGATGTGACTGGGGGACCAATGACCATACTCTAGTAGTTTCTGTACTTGCAACCTTAAGGAAAAGGATGATTTTGAAGGGGGAGGGCATGTGAGGATCCAATCCTAACCCTTCTCCATGGGTTATTAGTTAGTAGGATATGTTTTCTATATAATAAAGGCTGACATTATTTAATAGAACCTAATAATTAAAGGAGAATAAGTCAATGTAAGAAGACCTAATAGAATATTTTGCTTCTAACAAGATCTTCCTCTAGAGGTAGATTTTCTACTCATCCCACTTTTTATAGAAATTTTTAGTAGGAAGGTGTGATAAATATATTGTGCCTATTATGATTAAACATCTTTCTAACCACTAAAGAAACTAACCAAATTTTATCAGTATATGACTATCTATAGAATTGACAACTGTTTTTTATGGCACAAAGGGATGCCATTAAAAAGGATTAGTGAAAACAAAATTAATTGAAAAGGATTACTAGGAAGGTGTTATGAACAAATTTTTTCCATTATGATAAAATGAGTTTTAACCACTAATGGAACTTACCAAATTTTATCACTATAGACTATCTATAGAACTAACGATTCTCCTTAATATTTAAAATGGACATCATTAAAATGCCTAATGTTTTGTGAACTTTGCGGATAGGAATATAAATCTTGCATGAGAATAAATAATAAAAAACATAACACTAGTTTCTACCAATATCAGTTATCCTTTTCTAGAGAATACCCATAACCATTTAGCATCCATTACTATAATCATACAAAACATCATTACAATGTCACGGTTGTCCTGAGTGTTTTATAAATGTCATGCCAAAGATTTGTATTAAAGTCATTTAAAATACCTCAATGCCAATTGTTGATATGGGAAAGAGAGAGGAAATCTATAATTTATGGGGTAACTGATTAGTATGGGAAAAGGAACAATGTTGTCTTGGATAGAAAAGTAATATATTAGGCATGAAAGAAAGTATACACTAGGAGTGGATTTAGGTCCCATCAAATGAAGACAAAAATAAAACATTACCATCATTACATTTGCATTTATGATTCAAAGGGTCAAGGTTTACATAGTGAGTGAAAAATCATATGAACTAGAGTAAATTTCGAAGCCAAGATGGTTTGATCGATGAGGAAACCAATGATTACATAAGTATTCATTAAACAATTATCTAGATAATAAAAATTGTATATTATATAGGTAGAAAAGTATATGAGTTAACTCATGATTTTGCAACTCCCTTATAACTAATTGACATGGATATTTACCAACATGAAACATGTAGACTGCGCAAAAAAGGTCCACAAAGAAAATTGTTTTGTATTCAATAGATCTAAAAATATAAGATAGACATAAACTTGAACATAACAAATACACACTATAGATAAGAAAAGAATGAACATATGAATTGTAGAGAAAACTCAAGGTAGGGTAACACCATTACTTATTCCTTAAGGAAGGAAATCTCTCCACAATACATGTTTTCTACAATTACAATATACTTCACAACACCTCTCATTACATTACTTCTATTTCTTTATATAGTTCTCTATAACCTTCCAGGAACTTTCTAGTGAAGGAACCTTCCAGTATGTGGAACCTTCTAGAAATCCTTTTGACAATTGTTTCTTAGACATTATGTGGAAACTTATCTATCATTATCCCACTTGGCTACCAGCCTAAGTACCCCATATTATCCTCCTTATGTCCACTACATTCCATTCCCCTTCACATGTTTCATCCTCAAAACATGGGAAGGAGCAAAACAATATGATCTACTAAGAAATCTAGCTAACTGGTAGAAAGAACAAACATCCCTCCATCCTAGTGAAATGTGAACATGGGGTCCATTTTCTTCCTTTACACCTTGATATGGATTAAAATTGCCCCTTTTTGTGTTACTCCTATATATCCATGCATTGTTTCTAGTCCTACATGTTCCTTTTGGTTGGTTTCCTTTATGGTTCTATGTTGGTCCACAATAAGTTTGTTGATGCTCATACCTTTGCATGGATGACTGTTGTTTCTTCTAGTGAAACTACAATTATTCCATTTATCCATCCTAGGGAAATGTGAACATGGGGTCCAATTTCTTTCTTTACACCTTGATATGGATTACAACTTCTCTATATTACTACTATGATATCTCCATGCATTGTTGTTAGTCCTCCATGTGCCTTTTGATTGGTTTCCTTTCTGGTTCTATGTTTGTCAATATCAATTTTGTTGATGCTCATGCCTTTTTATGGATGAATTTTTTTATATAGTTCATGTGAGTGGTGATATACATCAACATTATCTATCAATTCTTGGTTGGATTCTTCAACATGGTATTCCTTTCAGTCATTTTTCTCTTTAGATTTTTCTTCTGTTTTATGCCCTTCCTAGGGATTGTATTATTTTTATTATGTATCTTATTCTTTTGATTCAACCTCGAGATCTTCATTGGATGTGTCATTAGGTACTACAATTATTTTCCCTATAGATATTTTTTCATGTGGCCCTTTCGAACCTTCTTGTTTACTAAAAGACATATCATGTAGTGTGATTTTGTTTTTCTCGTATAAAAAAATTGTAAACTTATTTTGCACATTAATATTAACTCTATAAATTAATTCCATCCAAAGATATCAAAGAATAATATCCACATCATTCTTATCTATAGCATAAAAATAAAAATGTAAAACATATTTATCCATGGAAATTTAAACATTCTCACTCTCAACATCCTTGATTTGGATATGCTTTGTAGGAACTTGCAATATTGTATCCAAGTGAATGACAGGGAGAGCATTGAACAACTCCATGGATTAATTTTTTTTATTAAAGAGAGGCATATTTAGACACATAGAGATGAAATTTGGTTTCATCTTTCCACATGTCATATGATTGTTCCTATTGACCTCTCTCTCTCTCTCTCTCTCTCTCTCTCTCTCTCTCTTCCCCATTGGCTCTCTCTCTCCCCCCCACTCTTCCTCATCAGCCTCTCATTATAACCCTAAATTGCACCATACATGCATACCTGGCATCAAGCCATCTTACTTGCCATTTTTTCCAAGCTATCACTAAAAGCTCTTCTTAAAAAACACTTTTTTTGAAGATGTGCGTGCCCTGCACCACTATAGCTCACATACGTATGCTAGATGAACTATTACAACCCACGTATACCCACAAAATTTTCAAAAAATAAAAAGTTGCAAGGGAGTACGGGCTTTTGGGTAGTTTCCTAACCAATTGACCGCCCATAGCCCGTCACCCAACCGAATAACTATCTTTTTGGCATATAAAATAAGGTGTTGGGGTCCCATTCAAGGAAGAAGCATGAAATAAGTGAAACTCTATCCATTTCATAATCCTCCCTTGCCCCAACAATTTGCAGCCACATTGTGAGTTTTGAGTTAGAATTCCATATTCTATCCTTTTTCCTCCATTACTAGCCTAATCGATTTCCTAGAGAGAGATGAAGAGGAGAAAGATACGTTGAAGCAGTTGGAGCTTGGTGAAGAGGAGCCGAGGACCAGGTTCGAGGAGCAGTCGCCGATCTAATTTTGTAAGTGACTTTGTGAGATTAATATAAAGAAGTACTTTTTTCGTCCCGCCACATGATGTGTTCAATGTTGATATTTGATTTACATTTTGTTATGACATCTAACCCATTAATTCGTATATAGAATGCATGTTCGTAGTTTCTTGTTTGTCTTTTTGTGAATGAAGGTCAGCCTTGGGAGGAGATTTGTAGTCGAGGAACCACCGAATGCAAAGGGATCGACACCGGATGTGGAGTTTAAGGTAAGACTACCGGATCTCTATACTTTGTACTTTATGCATGAATGTGGGGTATTGTCGGGATAGTTTTTAAAAGTAGGAGACTTTAGATGGTTATCTTTGCCTGCACTTTAGAACCCTAGTGTAGTCTGTAGGGGGGTTTTCCCACTATAACACCTCTCTCTCTCTCTCACACACATACAAACACACACATCACCCCTCCTCTCTCTCCATCTATCTCTCTCTACCTATATTGATATCTCCTTTTATATCTATGCCTTCTCCATCTCCCTCCCTCTCTTTACCTCTCCCTATATCTACGTCTCTCTCTCTCTCCCCTATCTCTACACCTTCCTCCCTCTCCCTCCCTCTCTCTATCTCTCCCTCCCTCACTCCCTCACTCCCACCCTAATATCCCTCTCTCTCACTCTCTTCCTCCATCCATCCCTTTTTTCATTGCTTTCTCTCTCACACACACAAACAAAATCTCTCTCTCTCTCTCTCTCTCTCTC
>ML803617.1:128634-142257 GCA_009831015.1 Picea engelmannii | reverse complement strand
TTTTTTAGATAATATTATTGATTCTTGGGTGGTAGATTTAGGGGCTTCATTTCATGCCACACCCCATAGGAAAAAATTTCAAGTTTATGTTCAAGATGATTTTGGACAGTTTCATGTGGGTAATTATGCACCATGTAAAATTGTTGAAATGGGTAAGGTACAAATAAAGAAAATCAATGGAAATCAATGGTTGTTGAAAGAGGTAAGACATGTTCCAGATATGAGAAAAAATATTATTTCAACATGGCAATTGGAAAGTGAAGGTTGTATATCTACATTTACAGATAAGGCATGGAAGGTCACTAAAGGATCACTGGTGATAATAAAAGGAGAGAAGGTAGGTACATTGTATTTGTGTACTAGTAATGTTGAATATTCTATCTCTTTAGCTTCTACAGGATTGGATACATCAGAGTGGCATCATAGGCTTGGACACATGAGTGAGAAGGGGATGCAGATACTTCACAAAATGAATTTTTTGCTAGATATCAAACAAATTGATTTGGATTTATGTGAGCACTGTGTTTATGTAAAATAGAAAAGAGTCATATTTCTTAGAGTCGGAAAGGAAAATAAAAATGAAAAGTTATAGCTTATGCATACAGATGTATGTGGACCAGCTCATATATCATCTCTTGGTAGCTCTCACTATTATGTTACTTTTATTGATGATGCAACTAAAAAAACTTGGGTTTATTGCATTTGACAAAAATATGATGTTTTTGACACTTTTAAGAAATGTAAATCTTTGGTTGAGAATGAGACAGGAAAAAGGTTGAAGTGTCTCAGATCAGAAAATTGAGGTGAATATTGCAACAAATAGTTTGATGATTATTGCTCATACCATGGGATTCGTAGAGAGAAGACAATTCTGGGAACAACACAAGAAAATGGTGTGTCATAAAGGATGAACGGGACAATCATGGAATGTATAACATACATAGGTTCCATTTGTGCAACATTATGTGTGTAAACTCATTAAATTATTAATATTTAATGCTAATCAAATTCTTGTAGCATACCAGCTACAGATCACACAAAAATCTGACCATTTGAAAGATACCACAATTCTAGATGCATCTAACAACATATATTAAACATGACTGCAGTTGTTCAATCCAACAAAAAACACACGACATTCATATAAATCATTTACACAGTTGAATAATCATAAATAGCACAACATAAACACTTATATGTTAATGATTAACCAACTGGTTGCAAACGAATGATGAACCTCCAAGCCATAGGCACTTCTAATCATTTTCTCTCATCAACAAGCCACCCCCGAGCTGAGCTTATGAGTCCATAAGGAGATCCACCCATTTGGATATCCACTCTCCACACAGAGCAACCCCAAACCTAGGTTCTATTCTCACAACAATTCCAAACCCCCATCTCTCTCCCTTTTCCCCACAACCTACACTACCCAAGGAATGTACCCCCTTCACTGCTCACACTTCCTCAGGTTGTATCATTCATTTATCAGGGTTCCTAGTGCACTCGGTTGGCCAGGAATTCCTTAGCTGGGATCCAGGAACTTTCAATTGGTTCAAGTTTTCTCACAGTAGCCTTCACAGGGCTCTGAGATATTTCCTCAACGGGAAATGGCACCACAAGCTTATAACCTTATTTATAGGCACACAAACATCTTTCTCAGCATGAAAACATAGCCAAATAATGGGTGCCTGCAAGTATACCATGGAGGGTCCTCTTACCAACCATTTTCTCTCCCTTTGCTACCCAAAATATGCATGTAAAAATTGTCTCTATTCTCCATACAAATTTCCTATTCTTCCTTTCATGCTTGACTCACACTCTTCTAAAGGATGATTATATTTCATCCCATGCTCTCCAATAACTATGGGATGTGACCACTCACACCCATCCTCTTACATGAGTTTAAATTATTGGCTTCTCATAAACTCAATCAACAATAGAAGGTTATACATAAAGATAATAATTTCATGAATGTGGGTTGGATTAATACCCATGAATAATTCCTGATTGGACCCCTCTCTCTCTTGTGGAATCATATCCCCCCATCATTCTTTATTCCTTTTGTATCACAACCAGTGATTATTAATTTTAGTTATTATTTCAATGTTCATAATATGCAAATCGGCCCCCAGCCACATTAAATCAATATGGGATCTTCGCCCCAGCACATTGACTCACCATACTAACTCGCATTTATATAATTACATTATAATTCATTGGGATTAGAACTGGGGATGTTACAAGGAGTATGAGATTGCATGCTTGGTTTCCCTTACACTTCTGGGCAGATGTTGTAGATATTATTATTTACTTAATAAACAGGGGGCCTTCGAGCTCCTTAGATGGTGGAATTTTAGAGGAGGTATGGACAGGTAAAAAGGTAAACTATTCATTTATGAAGACTTTTGGTTGTGAAGCATTTGCCCATATTGATAAATAAAATAGAACAAAGCTTGAAGAAAAATCCAAGAAGTGTACCTATATTGGATACGATGTTAATGATTTTGGTTTTCTCTTATGGGATTATGAAAATCACAAAATAATTAGGAGTAGAGATGTCATATTCAATGAGAAGGTCATGTACAAAGATCATTTGCAAGGAAAGAAATAGGAAACATAAAAACCATAATACACAGTGCTTGATGATATTACTGAAAAAGAAACTCCAAAGGTACCAGAAAATCAAAATGTACAAGAACAAGAGAAACATGCACCTCAAACTCCTGCAAGTGTTGTTATAAGATCTATTGGTTTACATAGACCCCCTAAATGATACTCTCCTTCATTGTATTATTCATTGTTGATTGATTCTAGTGAACCAGAAAGTTATGAAGATGTAATGCAGGTAGATAGTAAAAACAAGTGGGAGCAAGGCATGAAAGAGGAAATGGATTCCTTGGTAAATAACAAGACTTAGGACTTGGTTCATTTTTCTGTAGGAAAAATATCATTGCATAATAAATGGGTTTGCAAGGTGAAGGAAGAAGATGGAGGAAAAAAGTGGTACAAGGCTAGACTTGTTGTAAAGTGGTTTGCACAAAATAAAGGTATATATTTTGATGAAATATTTTCTCCTGTTGTTAAAATGACTTCAATTAGGACTATTTTAAGTCTTGTGGCAGTAGAATATTTTCATCTTGAATAGTTAGATGTAAAAACAACTTCTCTCCATGGGGATTTGGAGGAAGACATTTATATGCAACAACCACAGGGGTATGAGGTCAAAGGAAAGGAAAATTTGGTATGCAGGTTGAAGAAGAGATTGTATGGCCTAAAGAAAGATCCAAGGCAATGGTATTTGAAGTTTGACAGGTTTATGACAGAACAAGATTATAATAGATGTGATTCTGATCATTGTGTTTATTTTAAGAGGCTATAAAATGGAAGCTATATTATATTTCTATTGTATGTAGATGACATGATTGTTGCAGGGTCTAACATGAAGAATATAAATGTGCTCAAGAAGAAATTATTCAATTCATTTGCGATGAAGGATATGAGTTCTGCAAAGAAATTCCTTGGTATGATAATACCAAGAGATAAAAAAAATTGAAAATTGTCATTGTATTAGGGTGAGTACATAGAGAAGGTGTTGGAGAGGTTTAGAATGGAGAATTCAAAACCAATTTGTACACCTTTGGCCAACCATTTCAAATTAACCAGGGAAATGTGTCGCAAGACACAAGAGCAGATAGAATACATGTCTAGGGTCCCTTATTCATCAACAGTTGTCATATTGATGTATGCTATGGTGTGCACAAGACCAAATATTGCACATGCAGTGGGAGTTGTGAGAAGATATATGAACAATCCAGGTAAAGAACATTGGGAGGCAATAAAGTGGATTCTCAGGTATTTGAGAGGTACTGCTACTCATGAATTATGTTTTGGAGGTTCAAACATTGTTCTACAGGGATATATTGATTATGATATGATAGGTGATAAAGATAGCATGAGGAGCGCCACATGGTGTGTTTTTACTATAGGTGGAACAACAATAAGTTGGATTTTGAAACTACAAAATTTTGTTGCACTTTCAACAACAGAAGCAGAGCATGTTGCTGCTATAGAGGATAGTAAAGAGATGATTTGGTTACAAAGGTTTATGAAGGAATTGGGAAAGAAGAAGGAGAATAGCAGGGAATTTTGACAGTAAGAGTGCCATTCAATTTTCAAATAACTCAGCCTTCCATTCTAATACTAAACATATACAACTCGGGTACCATTTCAAACAGTTCGTTTTGGAATATGGACAATTGAATTTGGAGAAGATACATACTAGCCAGAATCCTACAGAGATGTTAACAAAGGTAGTAACCAGGGAGAAATTGAGTTTCTAATCAGTTTCAGTTGGTATTCAAGCATGAAGGTGAAGATGAGAAATTTTCCAGGTCCAAGGTGGATCATAGTACAACATGTACAACAATAGTGGACTTGTTGTGATCAGTCTCCAAGTGGAAGATTGTTGGTTGTGGGGCCTGATTATCTTTCTAATTTATATGTAGATATGAATATCTCTCTTTTGTCAAAGGTTTGGGAGGGACCTACCCCCCCCGACTGGGGAGCATGGGGGCTAATGGGCCCTCATCCATGGGTTCGAAGGTGGAGCCCCTGAGGAATTTCTTTTGGGAAAATTGTCTTGTAAAATATTGTAATTTCATAGTCAATCTGGACTGTTCATTATAAGGTCACATATCTGACGATATAATTTATGTTAGGGTTTTCTCCCAAAAAGGAAACCCATTTTATATGAGGGAATTGTATTGTGACTTTGTATGAGTGAATATTGTATTATGAGAGAAGAGATTGTGAGAGAAAGAAGAGGAAGTTACAGTGAGTGTGTTGTAGGTTGTATCCCTTCATTTGTTGGATAACAAAAGGGAAGGACCTAGAAATTTCTTTGGTGGACGTATCACACACTAAGTAAACCACGTATATATGTGTCTTTATTGTATTATGTATCTTTTTTATTTTATTTCCGCATTTGTTTTTATTTTATTGCTCAACGATCTTGTTTTTCTAACACACACACACATACACAAAGATATATATATATATATATATTGAAAACTAAACTTTTGTCCGTTTTGAACCCATAAGGTCATAGTGTTTGAACCAAACTCTGATACGATTTGTAATGTCACCTAGAACATCAATTTTAATTTTTTTTAATTTTACTCTTCAATATATATATAAGTATAGTTACTATCCTCATTTTTTTAATCCTCCTTTAATTTATTGAATCATTGATACAAGTATTTAATCGTCCTCATGAAACATGGCAAGGTGAAGGAAAATATGAAGAAGTTCAATTTCATGAGTCAATTTTTTCAATTATATCTATCATGATCTCTATCGACCATCCTGATAAAAACATCTCCCAAATTCAAATATTTCTACCAAGCTTTTATTCTTATTGTAAATTATAACAAGTGTCTTTACTATCACAATTGATTTCATAACTAATGTTTCAGGGTCTTGTTGAAGATTCAAAAGACTATTATCCCTTCTATTACACTTGGTATTCACTTTTCTTCTCATACTACTCAACTTTTATTCTCTTCGAGTTGGATACATTATTTTTACTTGTAAACTAATGTTAACTATAAAAAGGTTATTCTTTCCAAAGTAGGAGTTAATATCCTTATGGATTATCCATTTAGAAATGGAAATATTCAATAAAATAACTATATTACAAAGTTTAAACAATGAACTCAATAGACTGAGAATCAATTCTTATATGAATTAATAGGTTACCTATGGCTCGGCCTTAGGTTTCATCATATTGATATGTGCTCTATCGAACTAGAGCTCAAACGATACCTTTGACATGGGTTTGGATTCCAGTTGTCAACGATCCTATAGTAACTTACACATCCATTGTATCCGCCTCTCTAGTTCTTCCTCTCTGAAACTCTCTTTATTTTCTCGATTGATGTTTATCATGATGTAATGATTTGACTACAGGGAGCCTAGGTCACAACGACCCGTGCTCTCCCTTTAATTCCATGGATTATCAAATCGTTCCATTATATAATAGGGTTGATGTTTCATTGCATAAGTTAATATAAATGTAGATTTTGTTATATAAATAAGTTAGCGACGTATGACTTCCCTACTTAGTGTTTTGAATGGTCTATTTGCTATTCTTATTTTCGCTATTTCTGTATATATATATAAAAAATATAAACCCTTGAGCCTTTATTTGATAGTCATGACTTTTTGGTTTATATATAAATATATGGATAAAGGGTTTTATATAGTTTGACCTTATACTCATCATTTTTATGCGTTTTTCCTCAAAACATTCCTACAATTTCCTTTCAATATAGATAGGGAATAGTTCTCTGCATTATGAACAATATCCATTTAACATATTTTGATATTTTTCATTCAAGACACATTAGTTTTTTTTTGCAAGGCCACAAATCAATTTTTGATAATATTTCACTATATAAATAAAACTATTCTATATAAGAAACTTATTATTTGAAAGAAATATAAATAACATCTTGCATAAGTATACATATTTCTTGATATCTTTCTTTCTCTTTTTCTTTTAAATGTACATATAGAATATTGAAAAATACAATAATCTATAGGTTATTCCGTATTTATTCTAAAAAATTTATTCTAAGGAAAAATAAATCATATTTATTTTTTTGGGTAGAAATATTCTACTCATCTTTTTCAATAAAAATAAACTAGTTTTATATAGAGAAATCATTCTACCAATCTTGCTATATTTTTCTTGAATTTCTTGTTGCAGATATCAATTTAATAATCTTTTTAAAAGAAACATTAAGTCAACATTATGCTATTCTCTAATGTCAAATAATGTAAAGGTGAAATAAAGAAAATATAAAGACTGCATAGTTCTATACTTACTCCACGGTAAATATTATTACAAACTTAATTCAACTTAATAAGTAATATACATAGTAATAGAAATATGTAAAAAAATAGAAAACATATATGATATTGCTTCAAAAGTCCAGGGACAAAGTGAGTAGAAAATCCAGTTCCTCCCAACCATGGACCAGAACAACCAATTTCATTTTTTCATGTCACCCCTGAGCCTAAATCATTATTCTATAGGGACTCAAAATTTCAACAACCTTCTCCACATAAATTAGAGTTTGATTCTTTCTCGGAATTATCAAACTGAAATCCTCAACACAAGTACTCAACAACTTCCTTCCTCCTCTATACTTGTTTTTTCTTATGTTACCAAGAAGAAAAATAAATAGCTTTCCTAGGTCTTTTTTCCAAGTTAGCCTCATCCCTAACCCTAGGGAGTATTCTTGGCCTAAATTTTTGCTAGCTTGTTCCCTCACATCCCACATATTTGGGAGTAGGTTTACACTTGTCCTCATGGACAATATTTACTCTAGTGGTTTTAATCCCTTTTCACTCTCCCATGGAATAATGATATACATTTTTGTAACTCGATTCTTTAATAAATTTGTCTCTAGTTAAATAAAATAAATTAAAATAATATTTACAAAAATATTCATCATCATCAAGGTTTATGATGATATAGTTTTAGCATAAGTATTTTTCCTCAAAAACTTCCTCAACATAAATAATCAAAATTAAAATATTCAAATATTTTTAAATGGAGGGGCGTTACGAATATAAAGATTACAAGCTAGAAGAGGATGGAATCCTTTTGTTCAAGAATATAATTTATGTTCCCAATTCTCAAAAATTGGGAAATTTAGTTCTAAAATAGATGCACAATGTACAATACATTGGATACCTAGGGTACGAGAAAATCTAGCAAGAGGAAAATATTTTTGGCCAAGTATGAAGAGATATGTGGTTGATTACTTAGCCAGATGCATGGAATTCCAGAAGGTAAAGGCTGAGCACAAACATCCAGCGGGATTGCTACATACATTGGCCATTCCCGAATGGGATGGGAATTAATTACTATAGATTTCATTACCAAGTTTCCCAAGACAACAAAGAAACATGATTCTATCATGGTAGTGATGGACAAGATTACAACGGTTGCACATTTCATTATGGTGAAAATAACTCACAAGGAAACTAATATTACAAATATTTACATGAAAGAGATTGATAGGCTACATGGTGTGCCTAAGGAATTAGTGTCAGATAGAAATCCCAAGTTCAATTCCAATTTTTGGAAGGGATTTGTGACTAATTTGAATTTCAATACAACATATCACCCAGAGTCATATGGGTAGACAAAGAGGATTATCTAAATAATTGAAGATACGTTGAGAATGTATGTAATAGACAAGTTTTCTAGGTGGGAGGAATACATTCATTTAGTTGAATTTGATTACAACAATGGGTATCATAAATCATTGAAGATGATCCCATTTGAAGATTATATTGCAGAAAATGCAACACACTAGTGAGTTGGGATAACCTAATGGACAAACCTGTTATTGAGCTAGAATTATTAACAAAAATGGAAGAGCGGATAGTAAAGATCAAGAAAAATTTAAAGGTTGCACAGGATATGAAAAATATTTATGCCAACAAAGGAAAAACTTATAAGGAATTCAAAGTGGGAGAGTATGCGTTTTTAAAAGTTAAATCCAAGAGGATCTTGTTGATATTGGGAAGTTTCCCAAAGTTGGCAGTGAGACACTATCGACCATTTGAAGTCCTAGACAAGACAAGCCTAGTTGCATACATGCTTGAATTACCTGAATCCATGAGAATTCATAATTTGTTCCATATGTCTTTATTAAAGAAGTATGTACCTAATCCTAACCATGTGATTGATTGGACTGTGATTCAGGTGGAACACGAGGGGGAATTTTTAGTGGAGTCAACACGAATCGTAGACTGAAAAGTTAATTTTCTTAGGAACAAATCCATTGGCCTATTAAAGGTACAACAAACCTACTATGGTCCTAAATATGCCACGTGAGAGCACAAGGAGGCCATTTGGGAGGAGTGATCACAATGTTTTGCAAATTTTGAAGAAATATGTGTACACATTTGTACATAAGTGTACGAAGACTCCATTTTGGAAGCTAGACTTCCTAGAGCCACAAATTTGAGGTGTCCTATCCAACCAATGGCATATCCCATTCCTTGGGTTGTGCAAGTTGAGGGGAACAAAATTTTCTAGTTGGAATTGTTGCGCGAGTCATTAAGTTATGGAATTATCAAGTATTTTGATGTAAAAAATTATGTATGTAAATATTTAATATTGTATGGTGATGTGCACTGAGGATAGAGAAAATCATAGGGGGAGGGGAATGTAACATCCTCATTTTTAATCCTCAGTTTAGAAATGTATAATGTAAATATATATGATGTATGGCTGCATACAAAGTGATGTAATATGTAAATGATGTATATTAAAGAATAATAAATAAAATGTATCGATGGTTGCAGACGGGTCCATGGGGGTATGATTACCCATGTATTAAACCCAAACCATCTTTCAAAAGTATCTTTACTATGAACCTTATATTTCCTTTTGAGTGTTTCCAAGCCTCGACCATTGAATACATGTAAGAGAGTTGGTGTGTAAAGTCACCTCACAACGTTATTACGAGGATGGGAATGAGTACAATCAACCTTGGGAATTGTGATATTTAACATGCATGGGAGAAAAGGAAATATGTATGGGAAAGGAGAGAAATTTTTACATGCAATTTTTTGGACAACAAGGGAGTTCTGAGTGTTAAAGCTTGAAGGAGAACATGATGAGCATGTATAATAGCTTATTGTAGCTGTAATTTCATGGAGAGATAATATATAGGCCTGTGAATAATATTATGTTCAAGAAATTGTCAAGGGAGAAAGTAAATTTTCATTGTGAAAATTCATGTTGCAACTGTAGATTCCTGGAGTTCCCAATAGAGATATTTCATATCCATTTGTGTTGGAATATTGGATGGAAGTGGGATAGCCTAAGGGACTGCATGGCATAGAAGGGTATCCCATTCCTTGGGTTGTGTAGGTGTTGACAGGCAAAAATGACCGTCCGTCAACTGGAAGAACGAGTCTGGTCCGGGGTTGTCTAAATAACCCAAGCCGTTTGGTGTAACTCATTCAAACGAGTTTAATGGATCGGTTAGCCAATCTAAAAGTCCTAAAAGAAACAAATAAAATAAATGAACTAACTAATTAATTATTAATCATTGTATATATATCTACATACATATAATGTAACTATTGTAGATATATTTAAAAGGAAAATTTATTCATTACTTATGTACATGATATACAAACTACAAGTTTTAATCTAAACTTACAAAACTGAATGTGAAAATGGTTTGCTTCGAGGAAGCAGATAAAGAAAGCACATAAAAAATATTTTTTGGTTTTTCCTTTTAAATCTAAACTAATATAAAAAAAGAATACTATGAAACATAAACATATGGATAGTCAAAAGCTGAAACATACATTCGAATTTTAGTGATAAACAAATGACAGAAAAATGTAAAGGAGCTAACCTGTTAGTGAATTAGTGATGTGTGTCCAAGAATCTTCATAATTAGAGAATATCCAACTACCATGTCCAAGAGGGAAACATGCAATGAACCTTAAGACTGTTCTAAATAAATTCAGAACAATGTGTTGGCAGTTTGGGTGTTAATGACTGAAGCGGAGACACCAACATAAACCTATAATCTCATGATTATACATAATTACTGTAAGATAAATCTGAAAGTAATCTATACATTTCGTTTTTCAATCAAAATTGAAAGATAAACCCTGTCGTTTTAACTGAAAAAATAATCACAACATTTATATTTTGAGAAGCAAATTGTAGATGGTATTTATAATATAATATCTTGCACATCACAGATCCTTTAATATAAATATATCATATCTATACATGTATCAAGACATAACAAAACACAAATTATAACATTATAAACACAAGGCTAAAGACAAAATGTGTAAAATGTTATTTCATTAAGTTCTGGAGTCACCCGTCCATCTCTTGCTCCCAGCAAAGACCCCTTCTATTAAAAAAAAAATGTGTATTTAAAGAGTTAAGGTAAAATAAGCATCCTATCTTCTAATATAGGATCATATCTCAAAAGGATCTCAAAATTACAAAAATAGAGGGTCATAAAGCCACTCCATATCAAACTGTATCTTCAAAATTATAAAAGTTTTGTTTTGATTTACAAAATGATCCAAAAGAAATGGCTAATTAAACA
The DNA here is from genome assembly GCA_009831015.1 of Picea engelmannii. Taxonomy (NCBI): domain Eukaryota; kingdom Viridiplantae; phylum Streptophyta; class Pinopsida; order Pinales; family Pinaceae; genus Picea; species Picea engelmannii. Next base: position 131,086 of record ML803617.1, on the reverse strand, counting down.
AGTCTAGAAATGTTCCATCTTATGAGATCACCACAAGATACATGATATCCTGAAAGGAAAACGAAATGAAGAAATTAGATATTTATTTAACTAATATGTTCCAAAATTTTACATGAGAATTTACTAGCTACAGAATCTGTTGATTCTGTAGCTAGTCTTATTTTAAAGAAAATAAATCTAAATTAATGCATATTAATTAGAAAATAACAATAAAGAATAACCAAGATAAAAAAAGAATCTTACCTTTCAACTGAATACTAAATTCAAATCATAAAATCTCAGAGTTGATCACTGCTTTGACACACTCATAATTTTTTATTATGACATTGTCAATCATTTTCAAACGTTTTCCTAACCTTGGTGCATTGGTCTTGAGTTCGCGGTTTTCCACTGTTAATAAGTTGTTTTGAGTCGTAAGGGTCTTGATATTTGCTTGAAGGACCGGGACATCTGTGTAATATTTTCCTATCCAATGTAAACACACTTCACACTGTAGATCTGGGATAGTTGGTTGAGGAAACACATGATTGTGCGTCAACACACTACCACTGTCCATTGTGGGTTTTTGACTGAGTTTGATCCCTGGAAAAACTTTGTTATGTTTTAGGCATGGTGGTAGGTTATCTACAAAATCATAAGTCTGACTGAGATCCAATTTAGGGTAATTTGGGTCTTCCCCTGCCAAGAACTTTTCGATCTCGGAATCAGAGCTTTCATGGACCTCGATCGCTTTGATCAAGATCACATGAGCTTGTGATTTTTTTCATAAGCTCCTCGATATTAATCTCCCAACTCTTTTTTTATTAAACCCTATGTCTGAATTGTTCTTTGACTGTTTGCACGAGTGCTTATTTATGGTCTTTGCAATGGTATTAGGGAAAACATAATGTTCATGGTCAGGAGATTTAATGACCCTAGGGTCAACATCCTATTGCTCATACATAGGCTCATCAAGCGTAGCCTTATAACAGGGTTCTTTTCATAAGAAATTGGTCTATCACTGGAAGGAACATGAGGCCTTTCCAGCATAGGCTTATCAACCACAAGAATCTCTACAGGGTTTAATGTAACAAAGCCATTGCGAGTTAGGAAAGTATCCCAATCGTCACCCTGTAGTTTCAAATGATGGAATAACAACAACCTAATTAACCCATGCTGGAATAAACTAGAATTCAAACTCTTCCTTTTATATCTCTCAGCCATTTTATATAAACTCCTCCATAAGTAAAAAGGCATGTTTAACTGGAAACTGATAAACTGCATGAGTAATCTTATATGATAAAGGAATACGAGGCTGTAGCGGCCTTCACAGGTAAAAAATTTCCTTAACATAGTCAGTAACCCATGCCATCTATCTTTCAACAGAGAAATCGACATACTTTTGTCGTAGCACTGGATTTTTCGGGAGGTGAAGAACAGAGCCCACAGTGCCTTGTCTAGCTTTGAATTTTTAAACCTTTTTTGGCTGGAAAGGGGAAGACATGTTGCCTCACTCAGGAATTCCTCTATGATTTCCAATTTAATGTCACCTACTTTAGCTCTGCACACATCGAACGTGAGGGCGAAATCTTGGGCTGCTTGTAAGTTATAACCCTGAAAATTCTCAAGAAACACAACCCAACCTTGATTTTTAAGGTCTTCTATCCCATCATCACACAGTAGAAAAGTTTGGGGGCCATTTGGCTCAATCCGGACAACTGGGGCCATGAGTGTTCAAATAGATAGTCGCAAGGCGACTAGAACTCACTATTATCATAAGGGGTAATAGAAACATAGGAAGGCCAGAGCAAATAAAAAAGGAATAAAACCCACATTTACCCTAGTGCAGCCAAAATGAGAGAATAAGGGGTTTCCAACCACGAAAATCAGGCGTTTCAGAAAATGAATGCTTTGAGTACAGGGTGTGATTGAAGACCTTAGTTTGTAATGATGGATCTGTCGATTTGTAATGCCACTTAAAATAGAGTACAAGGTACGGCCGAGTTGTGTTTAAATCTCATTAAATATAAAGGTTGAAGTCAAGCTACTAAGGTTAGGAGAGGATGTTCTTTACAAGCCAAAAGTATATTGAGATTTAAAACCAAAGTCGACTTACCATGAATCTTAAATGAAACACACCCATAGTCAATGTGTCAATTGATTCTTGGCATACAAAGTATTCAAGGTACAACTTACAATCCAAGGATAGTCTTTAAACAAGTGTTTTCTTTATGAATTCAAAGGAAAATAGCCTTCAGTAGAAGAGGTTTAAAACATATTGAACCTTTCAAGACCAAGCCTTATTTTTTAAATTAAAACACGATTTTGAAGTTTTAATACTTCATTCATGCTTTCAGTCACGAATGAAGTATAAAAATGCAAAAATAAAAATATTAGGAATAATCAAAACATCATTTTTATAATCTAAAAGTCACCTTCAAATATTTACATGACGAAGTGTAGGCAGCTACAA
>ML803617.1:104317-125355 GCA_009831015.1 Picea engelmannii | reverse complement strand
TCTTAAGGTTCATTGCATGCTTCCCTCTTGGACATGGTAGTTGGATGTTCTCTAATCATGAAGATGCTTGGAAACACATCACTAATTCACTAACAGGTTAGCTCCTTTACATTTTTCTGTCATTTGTTTATCACTGAAATTAAAATGTATGTTTCAACTTTTAACTATCCATACGTTTCTGTTTGATAGTATTTTTTTTTATATTAGTTTAGATTTATAAAGGAAAAACCAAAAAATATTTTTTATGTGCTTTCTTTATCTGCTTCCTCGAAGAAAACCATTTTCACATTGAGTTTTGTAAGTTTAGATTAAAACTTGCAGTTTGTATATCATGTACATAAGTAATGAATAAATTTTCCTTTTAAATATATCTACAATAGTTACATTATACGTATGTACATATATATACAGTGATTAATAATTAGTTAGTTAGTTCAATTCTTTTATTTGTTTATTTTAAGACTTTTGGATTGTCCAACGGAGCCATTAAACCTGTCGAAACGAGTTACACCAAACGACTTGGGTTATTTAGACAACCTCGGACCAGACTCGTTCTTCCAGTTGACAGACGATCATTTTCGCCTGCCAACAGTAGGTTGAGGGGAAAGAGAGTTGGTGGATTGGAATAGTTGTAGGAATTATCTTGCTGAGAGGAGACAATAGATAGTCTTAGGAATCACCGTCTCTTATGAATTCATAGCCCCATCTTGGGGGTGACTTACTGTTGAGAGCTGGAGAAACAAGTATACGGTTGGGTGGAACAATGATCCTATGCAGTGGGTTTCCTATTTATTAATAAGATAAGTTCTCACATTCATTATGTTTATTTCTTTAAAATGTTGAGTTTAATGTGGTGAACCAATCTGGTTCATACATGAAATACCCAAAATACTTGGAATATGAAGTAATCCATTTAGAATGAAATAATAATATATTGAGTAAATGTAAGAAAATGTATAAGAATGAATGAGATAGATTACAAATGAGAAATGAGGGTTGTATATATATACCCACGTAGGGGTGCCCTTTCATAAGAGACATGAACTTTCACATGAGGTGTCTCTTCATTAGTAATTAATTGTTAATTATTAGTTATTCATTAATATTAATATTTATATATTTTATACATATTTATGTTTGTTACATTTCCTTCCCCTTCAAAAATTCTTTGTCCTCAAAGAATATATATGGAGAGACTTACATCTTCGTTCTAGCTCGCAATGTCTTCACATGATTCTCCATTTTTTGTGTTGTCAAGATTGATGATATGAGACAATATGAATGATGAAGAGTTGAGTAGAATTGTCGGATTGTGAAAGGATTTGACTATCATAATTCAATGATTTTCGGGGTGTTTCACTTCCATGGTGAATTGTTATCATGAGACTTCATTGTGTTGATATGAATATTTTAATGAAGTTAAGTTAGTTTTTTCCGTCCTGAGTCATATTGATAATATAATTGGTTATGGTATCTTATCTTATGATGTGGATGTCGATAAGGAGTTCTTGTAGCATGCTTTTCCCTTTTTGTACTTGTAGGATTTTCTTGATTTTCTTTCAAAGTCTTCTTTTCTTCATGCACTGATGTTGCATTGTTGATTGATGAAATTATATTAGTAAGTACACTTGGAATTTCCAATGTTTGTACTCCAACATCCCTATATGTATTTTCCTCAACTAGGTTGGCATCTTCTTGAGTTGTGATGTCGATTGGATATGTATTTGTTCCATGTTCCACAACTTGGATTTTTACACCTAAGGACTTTGATTCTTCTTCATGGATTTGTTCTAACTTGTTCTCCAATGACTTCTTATCATTTTTAATATTCTTAATTTTCTTAAGTAGGTTTTGATTATGAATTTTTAGACATGAGTCTTCTTCATTGTTTGATTTGTTAACCTTGTTGATTTCTTTCTTCTCGGCTTCTTCTTATTTCATCTTTTTTATTTGTTCAAGTAACCTTTGATTAAGGTTCTTCAAACAAGAATATTCTTCATTTTTTTCTGATAGGACCTTCTTGAGATTTTCCTTTTCTCGTTCTAATTTTTTATTGCATTTCTTCCTCGCTTTGTTGATTTGTGCAAGTAATTTTTTATTATGATCTTTTAAATGAGAAATCTCTTCTTTTTTATCCCTGATAACTTCGTCAAATTCTTTTTGCATCCTTGATATCGAAATTTTATTTTCTTGATTTTCTTGAAGGGTCTTCTCCATTCCATCATGATCACTCTTCTCCTGGGCACACTTCCTAGGTCTCATTTACTCAGATATACACCCTGGAGTGTTCCCTTCTTTGCACGAGTGTTTTCCTTTGTTGCATGACTTTCCTCTCTCACCATCATGGCCTTCTACTCAGACCATCTTCACCACCTGATTTGTCTCTACCCATCACACCTTCATGAGGTTTACTCTCTAAACATTCTATGTTCCTTGGGTCTTCTACAGAATTCTAAACTTAGGACCCAAAGCTCTGTCACTCTATCTCCCCTTTCACAAACACTCCTATGCACACCCATGTGTTGTTCCTTCTCAAACCCAAACTCTCATCTGGTCTCTCTCTTTGTCTCCCATGTTTTTTGCACTCGTGTATTCTCCTGCACATAACTGTTGGGGAAGGTTCTTGACCTGTACCCTTATTTCTTCTATTAAAAGGGACCCATGGGGTTAATCTGGGTTTGCATAAATGGTACTCTTTTTGGTACCTTTGGCTAACAGTATTCTATTGTCCCAACCAACCTTCCATACTTTATTTCATTGGGGTGGTTGGGTTTTCAACTACCAACCTCTTCTTATTAATTATCTTGCTTCAACTGTAAGCCAAAGAAAATTTGGCTATTTCCTCGTCTTCATTCATCAAGGTGGTTTGGGTCTTTTACACATGAGTTCCCTTTCTCTGCCCCCTCATCAATCCCTCTAGTAGTATCATGGCCAATACTTTTAAGGCTTCACCCCCATAGTCAACTGGTTGGAATTTTGCAATTAAAGCAATAATACATTTACAATATTTATAGTACATCGCACAACAATGATTAAATACATATATCCATGGGCTTAGAAAGGGAGTATTGCAATATCCAACTTGGTCATAATAGTTAATAGTGATGTCCTTCCAAAAAAGGTACCAACAACTCTATTGGATATTCTTAATATATAATTTAATGTGTCTAAGTAGATCTACATGGACTCAACCCACTTCATGTACCTCTGGTTCAACCTTGAGTATGCAATAGCTAATTATTAGTGCACAAAAAAAATTATTTGAGCACAAATCTTTCCTCCACTTTTTAATTCTTGAATAATTGCATAAATTTCATGATCATACATCAAGTATTTATTCTTTGTAGTCATTTAATAATGCAATGAAATTCTCATTTTCCTATTGCTACTTCAAGTGTCATTCCACATACTTCATAATCCACTTGGAACATTATTCCAAAGTATGTTAAAGCCATTGCCAACACTTGCTTCTTAATCACTTTCTTCTCACCAAGTTAAAACCTCTTTGTGTTATTTCACTCTAATCTTTCCAATCCATGAAAGTTTTTTACCTTGAAATTTCTTCATAGTGGACCACTCAAAGATTGTTCTCACTTTCTCAAACACATCTATACATGTATTATCATACTCTCTTTCTTTCACTCCTCCAACACTTACATCAAATGCATCATGAACTCCTCTTTTGTCTTTATCAACACCAATATATCTTCCAAATATATAACTATAAATTTTTCTATTAAAGTTTGAACACTTCATTCATCAACTTCAAAAATCCAGATAGCATAACCACCCATTCATACAACTCTTTCATTATCTTTAAAGATATGCTCCATTCATCACTATTCCCAATTCTAATTTAATAATATCCAACATCTCTACAAAATCAACTTTTATTTTTATTTTTTTAATAAAACTCAAATATATGCATACATTCTCTTAGCTAAATTATTAAATAAAATCTTAAAATCTTTAATCATAACATTTTCAAATCTTAAATTTAAATATATACTACAAATATTACATCACAAACAATCAATGCACATTGACATTCTCTTTCTTTAATGAGTTGTATTATTATAATGTTAAATACATACATGGTACATTCATTTAAGAACGTGCACTATTACACATTGACATTCTCTTCTTTAGTGGGTTGTATTATTATAATGTTAAATACATACATGGTACATTCATTTAAGAATGTACACTAATTTCAACAATGCGCAAAAAGTAAGATTATTTTATTTTTCATGAATTTCAACCATGGTCAAAATGTATATTTTAAAATATGTATTATAATATTGTAAAGAGGTTGGTAGTTATAAAGTGAAGTCTAGTTATTTTGTTGAGTGTATATTTCTATAAATATTAATAGTCAAACACAAACACAACTATGAGAACATATATTATAAATATATAATTTGAGTTTAATTTTGATTAATAATAATAATAATAATCTATTTCTGGTAAAGTCTACGAAGGTATACATACCCTACTCACATACCCTACTCCCCTCTGGATTTAACCTGTGACCTCTTAAGAGGAAACACATGTTTTTAGCCATTAGGCATTAATAAGATTGCAGTTTTAAAAAGTTTTGCTCCAAGGAATTTATCCACCATCCACAAATCCATCCACAAATCCAACTTGTACGGAAAATGGTTTTAATCAAATAAATATTTTGGTTCTTTTTAAACAAGTTTTTGAGATAACTGAATCCATGTATTCAAACAATTTAAAATTGTGATTTCGTTAACCATGGGATTGGATTGGATTGTGATAATTGAAGTAAAAAATTTATAACATTTAACCTAATTCTGTATGCAAAATTGTTTAAATAAAGATGTTAAATCTTTGAAAGTGCATTAATGGCATGGAACGTAATTAGCACAAATAAATTTCAAAACGAGAGCTTCTTAATTCCATCAGTTTCGTTCATTACAATTATTTCAGCCTTTGCTCGATTAATGAAGCAGCATGGACAATCGGAGAGCTTCTCAATTCCTTCAATCATATATCGTTAGTGTAACGACGCAGAGTAGAGATGGATGTTGGGAGAGAGACGCGGCGTTTCAGCGATTTTATATTACTATTCATTCATCTCACGAGAGCAAAGAAAGCGAAGCACAGGCACAGAGGAGGAGAAATTTCGTATTACTATTCATCTCACGTAAACCTAACGAGAGCAAAGAAAGCGAAGCACAGGCACAGAGGAGGAGAAATTTCGTATTACTATTCATCTCACGCAAACCTAACGAGAGCAAAGAAAGCGAAGCGCAGGCACAGAGAAGGAGTAGGAGGATAGAGGAGGGGAGGAGTAGGAGGATATAATCGGAGAGGAGGAGGTGAGCATAGAATAATAAATGGGTTTTTTAGAAATTTGTAAAAGTGATAAACTGGTAAGGTATGGGAGTACACAGACTGGATGCGAATGCGACTGCGTGAATTCCAAGGATCCCGAATTCATATACACAGACGGCTGTTTGTATTCGAAGACGGGGCAGGGCGGATATGGCATTTATTCCACTGGACTGAGTATCAGTCTGGCAAATTACTACCCCTACGACGAGCACAGAAATATAGTCCCGAGATTAGAATTGAAAGCGATACTGGAAGCCATCAAGCATGTAAAATTGCGCCACAAATCCCTCGATCGCATTGACATCTTCACGGATTGCGAGTTTGCGCTCGCACATCTAGTGAATCTCGGCAATGGGGAGGAGGGTCCCGAGATCTACAACAACTTGGGTGCGAGCATTTTGAAGGAGATCAAGGAGGGGTTAACACATGTGTATTTGCACAAGGTAAAGGCGCACTCGGGAATCCAGGGTAACGAAATGGCCGACCAGTATGCCAAACTCGGAGCCAAGAAAGCCCCCAAGCTAGAACTGGGTCCTCAAACTCCACCTCGTGTTAGTTCCATGCACTTCTCTCGGGAGGAGAACGATGAATTTTATTCAAAATCTCCTTCGTCTTTCCAGTCTTGCAGCAGGAAGAGATCAAGGCTCTCTCAAAGCAGATTGCCTTCTCCTTCCCCATGCAGAACGCCCATACATCCTTCTCCATCTCCTACTCCTTCCGCATACAAAATACCCAGAAGTTCCTGTGCTTCTCCGTCTCCGGCTTCATACGGTCCCGCTAGAAAGACTCCTGTTTCTGCTGGTCCACGAAATCATCCATATAACTACAACCCTAAAGATCCTAAACCATTTTCTTCTTCTAATTCTTCCAAGTATGGTGGAGATCGCGGTTTATCTAAGCCGGCTTCTTCACAGGATCGAAGACCTAATCTTCTTCCTCGATGCCCCACAAAGCCGCCTTTAGTGAAATCCTGAAGATTCAAATCGTAAAGAAAGATATAAAAATAAAGGAATGTTAGGAGAAAACTGTTTAGTTAGTAATGTTAAGAAAAAACTGGGAAGATAAATACTATATTTTTCAAAAATAGAAATCATTACAACAATATATCAGGATAATACTTTGAACATCCCACAAAAACTTTAATTTCATAATTTTATCTAAAAAACATTTTTAATAAAAAAACAAAATATATAATAAAAATAAATTTATAATATATTTATAAATATTAATTAATATTAATTCACTAATCAAATCAAATAATATAACTTTATAAATATAAATTAATATTAATTCACTAATAAAATCAAATAATATAACTTAGTTCAATTCTTTTAATAAAAAATAAAATGAAATAATAAACAAATTTTCTTAATAATAAAATAAAATAATAAAACAAATAACTAGTTTACCGTCAAGCCTAAAACAAATGACAAATTAGTGATAATTTATCTGTCCAAATTCCCTTTCGAAAGGATGGCATTTATAACATCGTGGAATCGCAATTAAAAGAACCAGTATCAAGCCTGATAATTAATTCACCTATTGAAACCGAAAACAAAGGGGAAGGGGAGTTATAACTCAAGTATTCATTTTGCCCACTGCATCCTGTAAAACTGATGGATCAACACCACCCTGACCTTAAATCGATTTAAGTTCTGACCTATTCACGCAGTAAGCCCTTGCATTCGTTTATAAATCCAATCATATAATTCAATTCCATGTTTATAGGTATGGGGTATGAAAAGGGATATATATAGTAAAAATAGGGGTTTCTTTTACTGGAAAAATGTATTGGGAGGAGGGTTTAACAAAATGATTTTTTTGAGGTATTTATCAATATCTAGTGAAATTAGGGGTATTCTTTAATATCCCACTAATGCATGTATTATGTCATAGCTTCATTGAGTGATGACCTTGTGAGAAAAACTTGAATACTATGGAAGAATTTGTAAAGGTGGAAAAATAGGAGAAGGAGGGACGCATTAGAGCATATCCTCACTTAATGGAAAATTCTTGAACTCCTAACATAGATTTGGAAAACTTCGATTCTATAAAAAACTTTGTGAAAATGTCTACTACTTGATCCTCTTTAGCAAAAAAGAGCACTTCAATAACTCGATCATGAATAAGATTTATGATGAAGTGCATGTGTAGCTCAATTTGTTTGTTTCACTCATGATGAATTGGATCTTTGGCGATCTTTATGGCACTGTGATTGTCACACCAGAGGGTGATCAGATGCTATTACTGAAATCAAAACTATGAAAGGATCTATCAAATCCACAAGGATTCTTGACTTGCATTAATCATTTCTTTGTACTTTTCTTCTACAGAAGAAAGAGAAACAACTTATTGTTTCTTACAATCCCAAGTGACAGGTTTGAAACCAAGGATGAAAACATAACTTGCACTAGAATTTCAACCCCCATATTCCTACCACTATGAACCAACCTCTGAGTCTTCTATTAGTGGAAACATGATAGGAGTCTCATGTTTCAATAGCATTATTATTTCAACATCTAGAATTTAGAGAGGCCAATCTCATCCCCCTCGTTTATGTTATTCTATGACTTCAATGGAGGGAGGATTCATTCACCGTCCTCGGCTTTTTCCTGTCAATGAGCTAGAGGTTCAGAGCTGAACTCAAAGCAGAACCTTTTTTTGTAGTGTGCACAAAATAGAAGTTAACCAAACTCCTGTGTTAATTGAAACATTGGCCATCCATTCGTAAAATAAATGCATGTGTTAATTGAAATTCCATCAATCTGTAAAAGAAATAGGTGAGCTAGTGGATATGGTGACCTATGATACTTGCCATCCAATGACACCTATCATCCATCTGTAAAATAAATAGGTGAGGTGAGTTATTTAAATGTGGTACGAGGAAGTGTAATTACCCTAATCACATACTCCACTACTACCTTAATAGCAATTGAATGGAATCCTTGCTAATCACGTAAATGTGGCAATCTCTTGGCCAACAAGGTAATTTCTTAATCCCATTTTAAGTAAATGTGCAAAAGTAAACACATAAATGTATGTCTTTATAAATGCGACGAATTTGATGGTTGAAATCACAACCCTTCATTTATTGTGAATATGAAGAATATTCAATCCATATTTAATCATGTCCATAGAAATGGCATCAATGATTAAAAACCTATTTAATGTGCCCATTTCAAATAGGTATAATCCTATCTGCATAATAATGGATCATTACCATAAAAATACATGAAAAAGATTAAAAAAACTTGTAAACATTTTTGGCCCTTGATAAATCCAGATTTAAGATGGATTTAGGTTGGTTATTTGTAATTATTGTTAAATGTATTAAGAAGACATGTATTTGTTAATATTTTAATATTTTTTATTTTTTTATGTATGTGACAACATATCTCCCATATTGGATTGTAGAGCACCCTTATGTGCAATGACTTGGATGGAAAGCCTTTTATTTGCTAAAAAAAACATGTGAATTTCCACTTGTTATTCATTCAGTACCAATGCAACATAAATTGTATGGGTTAACTTCGACATATGACATGGTAGTCGTGCCTTGTTTTGTTGCATTCAATCCCACGATCCTCATGGTCCTTACCATTATTTATATTTTTCACTTGGATCAATTGATGTAGTACCTACCATTTCTAACATCATTATGTATCAAGGGTAGGGTAGTTTTCATGGTCTTTCCAACCAAAGCACATTGATTCAGTTTCTTATGCCCTCGGTCATAGGACTTGTTGGCACAGGGGCAGACAGAGGGTTCAAAGCTACAAGAGCACACCAACAAAACCCTAACTATCGGGCCTTTCGGCAACAACTGCGAAGCAGATGAAGTCTCACCCAATGAAGAAGCACGGGTGGTTTCGAGACTCAGGTGTCTGCAACCTTAGATGGGACACAGATCTGTGATTATATCACTTACAGAACACCTAGCATAGATCATTCATCAGTATTCAACCCTTATTATACTTCGTAGATAGCACAGAGCATCGCAACATTCACTTAGATCTAAGGTATTTTAGCACTTAGTAACAATAAAACAGATCAGATCCAGTAGATCAAAAATAAGCATGTTCATGTATATCAGATCTACTATTCATACACATCTAATGAAGAACAAAGCATGAGTAGATCTATCTAAATATATCAAAGCACTTAGCCAAAGCAGAGATAAACACATCAAACCAAAGCACAGGGCATAACACACAGATTTGCGTGGTTCACCCCCACCCTGGGGCTACGTCCACCAACTCTTCTTCTTTATTAGCATCTTTAATCAGTTACAAGCACAAAGCCATCAAAACCCTACTATGCATAGGACAGAAGATCTACGCAGCTCGCTAGATCCTTCTTCCTTGCCTTACAGCACAAATCCTTCTATATCTCCACACAGGGACTTTCACTAAGCTCTGCAAGCCTATAGAATACACAACACCTTGATCACACATATCCCACTTGGCACATAGCCTATATTACATAGATACAATAAAATAATACTCTACTAGATTCCTAGACGTTTATTTATACATAAAAGTGGGCCTAAGAGTGGGTGAACCCATAGGCCGACATCCGTTTCCCATTACATATTACCAAAACCAAAAATGGGACCAAAAGTGGGCCAAGATCCCATGACCTATGCTTCAACTGGCGCTCCATCTTCGACAGGTTGTCGAAGTCCCAAAAACGGTCAAACATGACCAAGTTCTCCCAAAACTTGGTCAAGGGCCGACAGGCCCCCAACACTCACCTGTGACTCGTCCCGAGTCACTCTAGTCTGAGCAATTATGCCTCGAATGCCTCAATCTTGGCTCGAGATGCTTCGACGTGCTGCAATGCTACGACCTCTTTCTCATTGAACTCCTAGATGCGTGCATCATTGACTCATCCTTCTAGGCATTGTTTTGTTGCACTCACAGCCTGTTCAAGTTCTACTCCTTGGTTTTCAACTTCAATGAATAGTTGACATGCCTTCTCTTGCACTGGTTGAAGTTGTTGAGAGACTTCCATTACTTTACTCTGAATCGTGTGGATCTGTTGTTGGGCCATGCGCTACTCTAGAAACCTCTTCATTTTTTCGACTGGTGACAAGGCCTTCAGCTGGGCTTGTAACATATCTGCATGTTTCTTTGCTTCTTGGAGTTGCGAATCCAATGCTTGTAACTCTGGATTCTCTGTGAGGGTCTCATATGTCTGAGTGCTCCTAGATCTCAGCTGCTTGCACTCCAAGGCAAGAGCTTTCATTCTGCCGACTACGTTGCGACCAGTTGCCTCTCTTAGGTCTTTGATCTCTTGAGGAGTCTTAGGCACAGTACGAAGTTCCAGGTCTGCGATGCGCTTCTGAAGCTGTTAGATCACTTCTTCAAGCTGTGCCACTTGCTATGGAATTTGTTCTTTAGCTCTCACTTCTATGATGGTCACAGAGAGAAGTGATTTGTTGACCTGTTCCTTTATTTCTAGCTACTCCGCGATCAACTTCTCCTTGTCTTGTTGTAGCTATTATTTCTCTTTGTCCCACTTTGCTTGAAGAGCAAGTTTTTCTCATTCAGCAGCACTATGTTTCTTGAAAAGTACTCCATGTACCTGTGTCAAAGACTGGGTGGCTTGCATTGTGTCTTCTTGAGCTTGTCGAAGGCGAGCTTCAACCATATCATAAATCCAGTAGAGTTGAGCTGGCTCATCTCCCGATTCTATTGTTCCTAATGTTAGAGGTGCAGTGGAGACTGCACGGCTAGATTGGAGTGCATGTTGCACTCCTTGGAGTTCAATCTCGATACGATTATACATCTTCTCCTGCTTCGCCTCCTGCTTCTCTAATATCTCCTATGAAGCATCGTTCACGGTTGCAATGATGAAATTAAAATCATCCAATGTGAGGGTAGTCCACATCTTGGTTACAGGGGTTCTAGGTTTCTTCTGGGAGGAAGATTTCGGAGGTGAATTTTGATTGAGATTTTATTCTTTTCCAATAAGTTATGGTAGTTCAACTACCTTTCTTTTGTTAAGCTTAATTAGCTTAATTAATTAGTTGAGACAAAATAATAATAATACATAAATAAGGGCCTATTTAAATAATAGCTAAATAGATGGGACCCATTGTCACTCCAATTTTCATTTTTTTAATGATCATCAAAATATGAAATATAATACCCCCAAAATTAACTCAAATATTCGCCTTGTAACTCCCATCCTCATATAAATAGTCAAATATTTTAGTATCAAAATAAAACATGAGGATAGCCAAAAATAGAATCATATCCATGTTGTCCAAAACATCCTCTCTAAATGTGTGTTTGTTGTCCAAATATTTTGTTATACCAATAAAAATTATCCTCAAAAGAAAATAGCATTAAAATCATTAAAAACCATATTTGTTGTGAGAGGTGTTTTGCCTCTTTTCAATGTTGGCTTCTCTTGATCCCTTTTATGATTTGTTTTTTGAAACAACCTTCAATTGATTGGAACCTTGTGGATGGATTTCACTGATGACATGGGAGCAAATATCTTTGAGGTGGAGATGAGAGGACATTGATTCAGAGGAGTCCTTGGAAAACTGGGAGGGATTAACCACTTCTTTTCCTTTATCTAATTCTGGCTCGAGAATGGAAATTTGTAATCTCTTGCTTGCATGAGAGGACTGTACTGGCGAGGAAACATGATCAGCTTGGGAATTTGGGTTGAATGGTGATGGAGGAGGGGGGAATGGAAACGATGTTGTAGGCAAACCATTATGATGTGCAGCATGTTGGTGGATGATCTCTTGTCAGCCATCATTGGCAGGTGGTTATGGTTGCATAGAAACATGAGGGGGGATGTGGATACCAAAGAAATTTTGGTGTGGCTAGAAAGGAGGCATATTAGGTCTAGGTTGTAGAATTCCTTAGCAAACTAGATTAAAAAACCTAGCTTGTAAAAGTTGATTTAGTTCTTGCGGATCAGCGTCAAAATGTATTGAAAATCATAGCCTTCTATGGCCTCTTTGACAATTATTTCCTTTACCTTTGTTTGCACCTTTGTCATTGTTTCCCCTACTAAATAAACTCATCCTGAAGAAATATTCCAATCAGAATATGAAAACTTTTAACAATCCATTCACTAATACTCTACCTAAATAAAATCAAAATGTTGGCTCTATCATTCAAAACATAAGCATATGCAATCCATCCATTGACCCAAGCCACCAAATATTGAATTTAATAATCAACTACAATTGAAAAAGGGATTGATAGGGTCATTAGGAATATGAGGGGCTTTATAATGAATGAAAATGGTAGCATGGACGGGAACCAATAAATGAATGTTGTTTAATCAAAACGCAGAGCCCTTTTCTTCCAAAAACAATATCTTTGTATCACAATTTCCAACTAAAATCATCATACAATCCTCTTTAATCCTTTTCCTTTAAAGATGAAATTCAAGATAACAGAACAATGAATGGATTAAATGTTATTGGGAAGGTGGTGGGTGTATAATGAGCAAAAAATGAGACAATGAACAAGAATAATAGTGATTATTGTTTTGTTACAAGAAATAACATTCATTGACTTTAAAATCAACATTGCCATTATTCACAAAATCATTTGAATATCCATTGTTTGCCATGCACATTTATTTCCAAAACTTCCACCAAATTTTGTTTGTGCCATAACACTCTTTTAAACTTCAACACACAGAATCCATAACATGGAAACAATCTTTTTAAACTGCGCAATATAAAACTCAAGGAAAATTTACAGGATTATCAAACCTGCAAATTTCATTTCTCCTTTTAAAAACTAGCATAATATTTTGTAGGAGATTGTTTACAAAACAATTTGACTCAGTCATAATCATAACATAATGTCTCAAAACATCATGAGAGGAAGAGAAACATAAATCTATCATCCTTTTGTTATATAACATTTACATCACAACCTCAAATAACAGCTGCAAACAAACCGGGTTTGAAATCCCATGCGAACCTAGTGAGCATTGTTTCCATAAAATTCCTACTAAACTCAAAATCGGCCAAATCACCTCATAGATCAATAAAAAATGAGCCACGATTTTTTGGTTGATATCAATCTTTCCCAATGTTGGGTCAAACAATAAAAAAAAAAATCAAATTTGGGTTTTCCTTTATTCACTTGCTTGTATATTGGAAGGGCAAACGAGGCATGGAGCAGGCATATGGGCGTAAGGTTTGAAACATGGGTTGTAGGAAAAGAAAAATCGATTCCTTCCCATCAAATGAAAACAATATAAAACACACAGGCCACCCATAACACCACAAGTTGTGGTAATAATAAGACTTCACATCCTCCAAGGTCAGGGTGCTACGCAATAGTCACAAGACCCGACTGTTATTTTTCTTTTATAGAGGAAACCCTCAAAATTAATCATACGAAATGAGAGAACCCGAACACCTTCACCCATAGTTATTTTCCAATAACCATATTATAGTAATACCACCTTATCTCCAAGAACATACAACCATATACTTCAAACAGAATAAAATGTTGAACAATATTTCTTGTTTGAAACATTTAAATGCCAACAGGAAGAAACCCAAATCGAAATGTGAGTTACATGGCCAAAAGGCCCACAACAAATCCATTGTAAACTTCGAAAAACAAATGCATTCTACATGCAAACTCTAAGAGCCAACAAAAAAAATTAATCTGGAGAAGAGCTAACCATCCATGAATGGAGAGATAAGAACCAACATACATGTAAGAAGAATGTCAGAAATCTAAACAGCACATGTATTTTTCCGCCAAAGGCTGAGCACAATTGAGGTGTTGCTAACCAGAGTAGAAAAAATGAATGCGAGGAGAAAGTGAATGTGGTGGCTTCGAGGTACAGTAAGAACGATGTGAGGTAAATGTGCGCACTTCCTCTCTTTTCACAATAAATGTCATCAACCATAGCCAAATATGGAGCGCACCCAACTCCCAAAAACCTTGTTCCAAACATAGAATATCGACCTTGATATATCCAATATCCATAAAACATAACATACCATTTCAAAACTCAAAGTTGAATCGACCTCTCATATGAATTTCATAGTAATAATATTCCCATTTAACACTGAGCACTGAAATAACATGTCCCACACTCCTTGCTAGTGGAGTATTACATTCAACATAATAATCATTTTCCCATGTATGCAAATATACCATGAGTTGCATGTGGCTTATATTTGAAGCAATATATCAAAATCTAAGTGTATCAAGAGTAAACTAATATGTTTAATAAAATAAAAATTTCCTCCATTTTGAAATCAAATTTCTAGCACCCTTAAAATCGATTAATTGCACATGGAAATAGGTTAAGATTTTCATTCTTATTCTGAAACTGTGATTCTTTCTCATAAGGTAATCATGGGCTCAATAAGAGGAGTGCTTTCTGTCATTATTTTTATTAAGGGGTCCCACCTGTCTAGTATTATTTAAAATTTATGTAAGTAATAATGCATTGCAACCCATTTACAGGAAGGAATTTTATGTTGCGCTTTTGGGCGTCAACAATACCATGAAATACAACAAATTGGAGAGGTTACAACAACAATACATGGAATGGAAGGAAAGTAAATTATGCAACAACTAGACATCAAGAATTAAGACTAAAAGAATTGAGTTTGGACAGATGGATCATCATCAATGGAAACAATAAAGTAGGAACATAATAAAATCATATTACTTGGTTTCATTACATGTAAAGCCTTTAACTACAAAGCTTTGAGGACAAATATTTTTGAAGGGAGGTATTGTGGTATGACCCCAAAGGGGGCATATATGGGGTTAAATGTATATGTAATAGTGGTTGAATTGATGAGGGGACACATGTGCAATGTGTGAATAGGTATATAGAGAGATTATGTAGTCATTGGGGGGACATGTGATTTGGATGGATGAATGTATTGGGGTATTTGGAGGTTCTCATATTATTTAAGGATTTGTCGTGTAAGTCATCTATCTTATCTATTTGGGAATTGTGCTTCACACTCACATTTAGTTTACATGGTGTGTGCTTTATTTTATTGTGCTATCTTAAGCATTTTATACATAACATATATTTGGATACCCAATCAGATACATAGCAATTCCAACACCTGATATTTTTTGTTTAGTTTTCCAAATAGATCTTGGAGTGAAGATTCAATGTCAAAAACTTTAGCTTCAAGTTGTTCGTGCTTAGTGGGTAGGTATTATTTTTGGTTCTCTGCATTTTCAATGTTGCAAGTATGGACAATGGGACCACCTAAGAATTTGTCAAAGTGTTATTCTCAAATCATATCACTACGATCAATGGATTGAAAGGGGTATTTTTAGATATATCGTGAACATTGTATACTCAAGTACACACACAAAGGGATATTAGAGAGATAGACCTACGTGATCAATGATCATCATGACACAAGGAATATTTTGAGACAGGTCTTCCACAATGATGTTGACAAAACCCATACTTTTTTTTACGTGGGTGTGAGTCTTCCTCCCTACTAAATATTATTGCACTAACAGGATTTCCAAATTCCTTCTAGGTGCAAAGATGTAGGAATTCATTGGTTGGTTTCATAGGTAGGTTCCTAATGATAGAGGAGTTTCAACTCTTATATCTCTCTAACATATTGAAGGGTTTCCAACAATATTTCTCGACCGAATATCTCATGACACAAACTAAGGATGATACACTGCACCTGTAATTGTACTACCCAATACCCTGGTATGTAAGAGTGATCTCCCCGAGTATTTTTCTCAGAGTACTATAGCAATAGGATGACAACAAGTTTATGTAAGGATAGTTTATATTGTGTCTAAAGGTATTTTAACATACTTGAGGGTAACTGGAAAATAATTCTAAATATAGATGTGGTTTGATGTGGTATTACTCAAAGGGGTGCCAACAAAGGTTACAAGGGTGTTCAACTAGGGGAAATGAATTTTATTTTTTGTGTGTAGTCTTTCCTTACACTAGTTTTACCCACCAAATGAGAGATCTATGTGTTATTGAAATACGTCATAACACGTATCTTGCCTTTAAAAATCTACTGAAATCTAGAGGTGTTCTGGCTCAAGAAAGAGATTTGATGCTTGTAGTGTTCCTCAACCATGAGACTTGAAACACAAACCAGGTATACACATAATATCATTGCAAAAAAATAGATACAAGAGACAAATAAGATGAAATATGTGAAATATACTATTATATTGTGATAAGTCAGAAGAAATAAAGCAATGTTCAGTTGCTCCTTAAGGTGGGGCAACCTTTCACTCAAAAAACAAAATTACATAGTCTCATATTCTCTTTAAATAGATTCTCAATAGAAAACCCTAAATACTTGTGGTCTCATCCTTAATGGGTACCATCTAGTGGGCCTTATAAAGTGGACCCTTTTACATTAAATATTTATACACTACTATCTAATGGGACTTATTCAAAGAGGATGGTTGCATATGTCCATTTTTTAACTCCTAGGTAACCTAAAGTAGGGAGGTTAGGGTAGGACCCTAGCACTCTTACACAATGGTCCTCTATCTAAGTGTCCTCATGCAAGGTGATCCTCCTCTAACAGTATGCCACATTTCCTCTCATGTGCCTAATATTTCTCTCATGTGCACCAATGTGATCACTAAGCTCCAATACTCCTCCTTAACATATGTGTTTAGGTTCATCACCAACCTCCATGAAGTATGTTCATCAACCCAACCATCCTTAAGTCAAGTGTCCAACCTCAATGTGTATTTTTTTACCACATGGTCCCAAGATCCTAGGGCTAAGTTCCCTCCTCCTAGGTAGGCACCTCCCCTATTCAAGAAACTAACTCCCCCATTTTATGAACCCAATGAATGAGTCATCGCATTGATCAAAATAACAACCTCTTAGGTAAGGGCATTATGTTGGCACTCTAACCAAGAGTCAAGCAACCACCCAAACTAAGCCATCCATATGCCCATGAATCATCACCAAGAGGCTAAGATACCTAGCCCCCTCCTATCAAGGTGAAAACACTTTTGGAGTAACCTTAGAAACTAACAAACCACCTTTAGTAAGTCAAATCGACCACTTGACTTGGTTTGGACCACCTATAATCGATCCTATAGACTATTAAACCTTCAATTGTTGAAATAATTACATGATATATATCCAAAGGATCCAAATATGGGATGAACCTAACATGTCTCGAAGCATATTCAGTTTGAGAGAGAAAGATACCATCACCCATTTGCAAAACTTGATGCCCGAAAAATAAATGCAATAGACCAATGTTGGTCATTTCAAATGTATATGTTAGTGGTTTCTTCAAACCAAAAATTAAGTCATCATGACCTCTAGTAATGACTAAATCATCAACATAAAGTGTGACTCTCAAAGTATCGCCATTCACGAGAAAAACATAAATAATGTGATCTATTTCATAATGTTTGAAACTAAAAAAAATATAGAACTTATCATTATTCTCATACCACACATCGGGGGCTTGCTTCAAACCACACAAAAATTTCTTGAGTTGATGCACAAGTCTCCTATCATTTCCCAAGCCTAGAGGTTGCTCCAAATAAATCTCCCAAGTGAGATCACCGTGTAAGAAATCACTCTTGACATCCATCTTATGTACCTCCCATCCAAAACAAGTAGAAATTCAAAGAAGAACCCTAACATAATCCATATTTCCAACAAGGTAACAAGTCTTGATGTAGTCAATACCTTACTTCTATGAAAAAAAAATTGTTGCCAAATGAGCCTGGTGCCTCTCAACAACACCTTCAAATGTTAATTTGGTCTTGTAGACTCATCAACATATCACAACATTATTTTTGTGTGGTCTAGGAACTAATTTCTATTCTTTATTTTTCATCAAGAAATCTTATTCTTTAGTGATAGCATTCTCCCATTTAGGTTGATCTTGTGCATCTACATATGTATCAGGATTACATTCTTCTAGCACGTGTTCCATTAAAGAAAAAATACCACACAATTTTTATCCTATAGTATTCCTTGAGTAATATACATTATCTATATCAACACCAGTAACTTCGATTGTCTTAGTCTCCTATCGAGAGAGACAATTGTCCCTTGTAGAAGGGGTTCTTACATAAAAATCACCATGAGAGTCTAGAGTCGAATTATCAGGAAAACCATTGCTTACAGTGGACTTTGAGGTAGAAGATTGATTGTAATTTGGGTATATCATAGGAGTCAATTGTCCAATTGATAGGTTAGTGGACACATTGGTCGATGTTGTGGAATAATAAATTGATCCAAAATTCTTCAAAATTTGAAATGGACCACTACTTCACAATCCAGAAGAGGATTTCAATAAATCAACACCTCAAACTCATTAATTAAATACAATGTCATGTTGCAAATAAATCCATGTCTGATGGGATCAAATAATCTATAGGACTTTGACTCATAAGAGTAGACCACCATAACACAAGAATGGCTATTTGTATATATTTTCCTTCTCTTGTATTCCAGAATATTATCCCAAGCTATACCTCCAAACATTCTGAGATGTCCCACTAAGATTTTACTTCCATACCATTTCTCAAGAAGGGTCATATCCCTCATAGAACTGGTCAAAATCATGTTCAAAAAGTAATTTGAATAGTAGACAACCTCCACCCAAAATTGAGTCAATGTACCTTTGTCCTAAAGCAAGAATTTTTCCCTTTCGACCAAAGTATTATTATTTATTTCAATGACAAAATTATGCTAAGGTTTGTAAGATAGAAATATCTTCCAAGAGATATAATATTGTGACAAGTATCTCTCAAATGCCTTGCTCACAACTTCTCCTCCATTGTCATATCTTAGATATTTTATAAGTTGATTTCACTGAATTTTAGCCAATTCCCTAGATTCCTTGAAATTTTCAAAGACATAATCTATATTCTTCAATATTATACCCATGTACACCTACAAAAATCATCATTGAAGTTTTAAACATACCTTGCACAAACAAATGATCATTGATTAATTGTACAATGGTCAATGTGGACAAGTTCAAACTGAGTCTTTTCTCTCTAAGACATTCTACTCTCAAAGGTATCTTAGTGTTGGTTTACAACCACACACCCCTCACATACACCACCAGGGGTACTACCCTATCTAGTCCACTAACCATATTAAAATCGACAATCAATTTCATACTTTGGAAATTTAGATGCTCAAGTCTCTCATGCCAAATTTTGCTATAGTTGTTGGTCCTAACTATGAGTGTAATTTATTTTGCATCGTGCTTAGGGAAATCACAGAATATATATATATATATATATATATATATATAGGTCAATGATACCCTCAATCACAATAATAAAATTATTTTTAATATCATTCACAACAAACCTATCATGCCAAAATTCAAGATGTTTTCTGATCTGGGCTAGTTGGGGTACAGACAATCAATTGGCACTAAAACTTGGTACATGATACACATTAATGATCACACCATTATGGCACTCGATCCTACCACAACTAGCACTAGCAATCACATAATCATGTACAACAAATATTTCTTCTTTTCTAGGTTTACTTAATGAAGAAAAGAGATAAGAATCCTTAGTCATGTGATGAGTTCACTATATTCAACTATCCACTCACTTTCAAAAGTGAGTGTGCAATTCCATAGAAGTGTTAATGGAGAAAGTATAGTTATCTCACTTACTTTACAAAATACAATGTTGTAGAATATTCAGTCGACTAGTTGACACCTCACCTTCAATATTCTTGACTTAATCCTTGGGATCTATTGCCTTCTTCCAACAAATCTTATCAACATGTCTTATATTTCCACATTATCGACAAGTCTTCTTCTTCGATTACCTTTCTGAATTGATGGTTGATCATCATGTTTATTTTAATCAGTGTGGTCAACACAATCATTGTAATGGTAATGTCCAGTGCCCTTTCTCTTGATTATAATTTAACATATTTCTCAATAGGTCTTTCAACCTTTTCCCTAAAGGATATGGGCTTGTTACTTATTCTCAAGTTTACATTCATCAAAAAACTTTCCTTGCTTCATAATTAGCAAACCACGGAAATAATAGAAGGTATATCCCTTACCATCTTCTTTTATGTAATCCCAACTAGTATAGAATGTCAAAAAGAAAACATCATAGGGTGTCGTCATATTCATCAATATCAGTTTCATAATTCAGTTGTCCTTCTTTGGATATTCCTTTTCACAATCACCCAACTTATATTGAAAATCCTTCACACAAGCCATATAGTATTCAATCATGTCAAAGGAGAGGGGATTAAGGGAGATCAAGTATTTCTCAATTTGCCTAAGCCAACTTTCATAGATTTTGTTGCATTGAGCCTTCAACTTCTTCCAAACTTGATTCATACAGTGGATCATGCTTGTACGAAAGAGAATCTCCTTGGATATTTAGTTCGTTATGACTCCTACAACTAGTAACGAACTTTCCATGTTCATCCTTAGGATATGGAACCATAGTGTTTGTAAACTACTGAAGAAATTTACTTTTTAATAGAGTTTCCATGTCTTGTGCCCACTTGCCATAATTGTTGCCAATGAGAACCACAACTTCTTTCTTATAACACATTATCATTATGAAAAACCCGAATCCATCATGTAAGTTGAAACATGAGTCAATCAACTCTAGATATACAAATCAACCAAGAGCGTCCATACAAGTCGAAACCTTCGAAGAGACTTG
>ML803617.1:79488-103385 GCA_009831015.1 Picea engelmannii | reverse complement strand
CTCCCATAAAATAAGGAAGACAAAATCAACTTTGATCATTGTAAGTGTGCCTAGATATCCACCTTTTCTATGTCAACCTACACACTAGATGACCTTGTTGGGGCCAACTTAATCAATCTAACCAACTAGTCGACCATTCAGTTGACCTTTGATTATTGACCTAATAACATTGATTGTCTTCAAAGAATCTAGAGACGGCATGAAAAATTGTTCAATGAATATCTTAACATTGCAAGTATAGTATGTTCAAATTGGTTTGAATTGTCTATTTAAGCATATTAGTTAGTATCATATATTTAGAATAGAAAGAATTACATTAATAAATAATCAGATACAAAAATGAATAAACGTATATACATTTTCTTTGGTTATCTTACTTATTCCAATGCTCTTCTTTAATTTATGATTGACACTTCAAAAATTTCTTGCATACAATAGAGAACCAATTAATGGAGTTTTATAGAAAATTTGACATGTACCATTTAACTAAGAAAAGTTATGAAGCACTAGGTTGGGGATAACATATATATCAAAAAATCAAGCAATGCATTCTTTATGCATCCACTTTACCTCCAAAAATACACTATAATTTAGGTTTTTTAGAATTTTTTTGGCTACTTGAATAGGATGTTGACCATCAACTATTCAAAAGTTGACATTCTTATAATTTAGATCAATCTCATTTACAATTTTTATGGGATTTTCCAATGGATTCTTCTCCCTGGTGTCAAATAGAATGAGAAGAGTGTCAAGCAAAGATGCTTGTAGTTTCTCAAGAAATGATTTCACTTATACTCGAACATTTAAATCATCTTGCAATCTCAATTTAAAAAATTTCAAGGACTTCTATAAATATTTGAACATCCATCTTTTTGTCGAATGAGCTTCAAAATAAAAATGAGTGCTCAAAGGATTCATGGATTTCATCACATTTACATGCATTCTTCATTCACTAAGATCCAACTTTCCTAGGTTTTTCAAGTTTTGCAATTTATTTGAAATTGCTCTCTTCAATGCTCTTTTCAAGGTCAAATAAACATATGTCCCTCCTCAAAGAAAATAAAAGATTAGGTCGAGGCCATCATAATTTATAAAAATGATGCAAAGGTAGAAGATGAATGGAGTTTGAGGGGTCATGGCCTTTTAGGGTTTTGGAGATCAATTGAGTTAAGGTGGAGATGATATACTACAATGAATACCCTTTGGAAGGTTTGCTAGTGTTCTCTAAGGTTTTTAATAAGGGCTTTGCCTTTGGTATTAGTCCTAGTTCTAGTTTCCTAAGATGATATGGGGGACAAGATGGGACCAGAGAGAGTATTTTATTTAGGTGGACATTGGTGGCCACCCACCTATTCCACTGGCTCAAATTATAGTTTCCATCTTGGTAGTTTTTTTATAGTTTTTTGGGTACCAAACTTTCGGGCCCATTTTGAGGCCCTAAACGACATTTTTTTTTACTTGGAAGCACCCATTAGTTCATTATTGGGATATATTGAGATTTCCAAAATGTGTACTCCTTGTCTGGAAATTTTTGAGGGGGTACTGAGCATCCCAAATAGAGATCATATGAAAACGTTATTCCCTCAAGAAGTTGACATATCAACTACCCCCATCGGGGCCCACAAACCTTTTGGCATTTCGTCTTTTGGGGTTAGGGTTTTGGATGTTTATGGTTTTCTCATTTATGCTTTATGTTAAAAATTCCTTTGGTGCCTCATTGTAATAAACTTCTTGCAAATGAGTGTAGCCAGCACATCTTTCTTCAGAGATAAGATATCACCATTCTAGCTAGCTTGTGTTCTTTGCATTTTACAGTATTTTGTATTTCAGACAGTCATTAATAGAATCTGAGTTTTGTTTTTTTATTGTATTACTGTGTTCCTTGCAATATATTTGTGTATCGCCTTTTTATATCTATGTTATATTTATTCCTTTATGTCATTCTCAAAATAATCTCGATCAATGGTATCAGACCAGTCTACCCCTTGTCATTCTTAGTGCATGTACCCAACGAGGTCAGGGTATAGAGAGTTGGGTCTCGAGCTTGTTTCTCTTGAGGAAAACCACTCTCACTCACCCAAGCAACCTCCCGTGGTGGAAGAAAATAGGGATTATGGAGCAAGAGATCCTATAAAATTGTTGCTTGAGGAATCCCTCACACGACAGAGGAATGAGATGATGGATAATTTCTCCCAAATCCTTCGATGGATGCCAACAACAACAAAGGCACCTTCAACCAGCAGTCACTTTGGAGGTGTGACACCATTTAAGGTACAAGTTAACTTTGATCTTCCTTTATTTGAAGGCCAGATAGACGTTGACGCTTTGTAAAAATGGTTAAGTTTTCTAGAGGGTTATTTCTCTATCCAAAAAAATTTCGATGATGAAAAAATCACCTTCGCACTCCTCAAGGTACTTCCCCATGTCAGAGATTAGTGGGAGACTTACTGTGAGAAACATGTGAGGATGAGTCTACAATTTTTTGGGTAGGCCCCACTTGGGCATATTTTGTTGATTACTTCAAGGAACAATATTACCCTATTGGAGACTATGAAGACCAGTCCACGAGATGGACCACAATGTGTCAAAAGATGGATCAAAAAGTGTCAGAGTTCACAAATACCTTCCATACCTTCTGCACAAAGTTGGGTATTAAAGACTCTAAGCAAAATATGGTTCTAAAATAACATGGGGATCTACACAGGTACATCCAAATTAAAATGAATTTTTTGGACATCTCATAATTGGGAGCCGCTTATCGATATCCTATCGAAATTGACCTGAAATTTAAGTAGTAGAACAAGTAGGAGTTTGGGTCTACAAATATGCAACAACCAAAGTATGGTAAGGGTGGCCCTAACTCCCGGGGAAAATGACAGAGCAAGGATGGCCAATCCCAAGACAACTAGTCCAAGCCACCAACAACGAAGGGTAATGGGAAGTCAAAGAAGGACACCAAAAAGTGGTGTGAGTTCCACAAAATCCCTTGGCACAATACTGATGAATGTCGCTCCAAATAGTCATTGTTGGCTGAGACAAAAGCCTCTGGGTCGAATGTTGACTCAAACTCTGATCCAGAACTGGAAAAGGAAAAATGGATCATTGACACAAAACCTAGTGTCACCATTGCTACCACAAAATTCTAGCCAGAGGAACCAGAGGATCATGAAGAAGGAGAGTGCATCTTCCACTCACATATGTGGGTGAATAGGACTCCACTCCATTTCATTGTTAACAGTGGTAGCAAAAAGAACATAATATTAGAATAGGTTTTCAAGAGGTTGAACCTGATAACGATGTTGCATCCTTAGCCATACACCATCGGTTGGAACAGATAGGGATGAGACATATGTGTCATCCAACAATGTCTCCTACACTATGACATCAAACCCTTCAAAGACGAGGTATTGTGTGATGTTTCCCCAATTGAATTTTGTGATATTTTTTTAGGACAAATATATATGTGGAAGTGTCATGTTGTTTATGAATCTATGCCCAATAGTATCATTATTATTTTGGTAGATCAACTCTACAAGGAACCCGAGGAAATCCCAACTATTGTGGTATCATTGGCAGAAATATGGTCTCTCACACCGAGAGATTTGTCCTATTTTTGGTTCGGTTGGAAGGTGAACGGAAGGTCACTGCAACTTCCAAAACCTTTGCACAGGGTCTCTCTACATAACAACAACAGGTGGACAAGATAGTAGAAGAGAAAAAAGACACATTTTCCTCGCCTACTGGGGTGCCTCTGCACTATCAAGTAAAGCACTCAATTTATTTGGCACCTTGTGCTCCTCTGCCTAATGACCCTGTGTACAAGTGTTCTTTTATTTAGAATGAAGAAATCAAATGCTAGATCCAAGAGATAATTTTGAAGGGCCACATCAGACCAAGATCCTCACCTTGCAAGAGCCCAATTGTTCTCGTATAGAAGAAGGATTGCACATGGAAAAAATTTATTGATTACAGAGCCCTAAACAAGATCATAGTCAAGAACTGGTACACAGTCCCCCAGATTGATGATCTTCTCGATCGGCTCAAGGGAACCAATATTTTCAGTAAGATTGATCTGAAGTTAGGCTACCACTAGATGCTAATTGAGAAAACTGATGTATGGAAGACAACCTTCAAGTCTAAAGAAGGTCTCTTTGAGTGGTTGGTCATGCCTTTCGGCTTGAATAATCCCCCAACCACATTCATCCAGATGATGGATGACATATTTCATCCATTCACAAACTCTTTTGTGGTCATATATCTAGATGAAATCCTCATCTTCAACAAAACTTGGGAGGAACATTTGAAGTGTATTCAATGGGTCTTGGACACCTTGCGACAGCACAAGTTATATTCCAATTTGGAGAAGTGTTCCTTCGACATGCAGATAATCCAATATTTGGGATACATTATGGATGAGCAGGGTGTAAATGTGGATCCAACCAAGATCCAAGTCATCCTTGATTGTCCGGCCCCGAAGACAATGACCAAGCTCCACATCTTATTGGGCCTTTCCAACTTCTATCGTCGATTTGTGTTGGGGTTCTCTCATATCACTTTGGCCCTAATCTAGGTGACCAAGGGTGGAGAAAAGGCCAAGTTGGTGTGGGATGCATCCCAACAAAAAGAATTCGAGGATTTGAAATTTCACCTTTGCTCAACACCATTCCTTATTCTGCCAGACCTACAACAATCATTTAAGATTGAGATAGATGCTTCAAATTATGTTATCAGTTCAATCCTCACTCAACATGGGAATCTAGTAGCCGATCACAATGAAACACTATCTGATGTTGTTCGCAAATACCCCACCTACGACAAAGAGATGTACTCCATTGTGTAGGTATGTCGATAGTGGAAGCATTACTTCCTAGGGATGGAATGATCATCCACACTGATCATGGGCCTATGTAATTCATGCAAACATAAGGAAAGTTACAAATTGGCTTCCATTAGAAGTGGTCCATGTACCTGCAACAATTCCACTTGAACATCAAGTAAAAGAAAGGCAACACCAACCATGTCACATATTACCTAAGCCGACCCCTGGTTGTGGCATTAAACACAGTTCTTAACTCTTGTGGGCATGAGATGTCTGGGTGGCCACAAATATACAATAATGACTTTGACTTTGTTGTTGTTTATCATAAATTGAGCACAGGAAAAACAGTTCCATACTTTCATCTCCAGGATGGATTGTTATGCCATTTGAGCAATATTTTTGGTCCTTCAAGCGAGTGTTCAAATCTAATCTGGCAATCTCATTATAGTTGGGAAACGGGACATTTTGGTGTAGACAAAATAGTGGCAATAATGCAAAATAATTTTTATTGGCCAAATCTTCAACAAGATGTCTGCAAGTAAATCAAATCCTGCACTTTTTGCGCCATTACCAAGCCCACCATCAAGAAACATGGGCTATAAATCCCTCGTCCTACTCCAAATATGTCTTGGGATTCCATCTCCATGGATTACATATTCATTCTACCTTCAACCAAGAATGGGAATGACTATGTCTTCGTGGTCGTTGATTGATTCTCTAAGATGGCAGTTTTGGCACCCTACAAGAAGAGTATCACAGTCAAGGCCACCGCCAAAATTTTCTGTGAACATGTTCGAGTTCATGTTGGGCTCCCATGAAGAATTATATCAAATCAATATACTAGGTTCCTGAGCATTTTTTGTTCCAACCTATGGTCAGTGATGGACACCAAGTTGACCAAATTCACTGCCTTCCACCCATAGACTGATGGAAAAAAAAAGGTAGTCAATAGGATGATTGTTCTTATCCTGAGGATGTACAATTCCAAACATCTGTGCACATGGGATGAAATCCTTCCTTATGTTCAATGTAGCTACAACAAATTCCTCCATATCTTTATTGGCCATATCCCTTTTCAGGTGTGCTAGGGGTTCCAACCATTGGCCCTCATTGACGTATTTTTTCCTACTGCAGTTGCACAGGAAGAGTCCTCCCATGATTAAACTGAGGTTTATCAAGCAGCCAAATTTGTTGAGCGAATACAACATATCCAACAATAATTTCATGATATTTTCATAAAGAAAATTCCAACTACAAGCATTTCCAAGATTAACATCAGGTACCACACAAGTTTAAGGTGGGAGATAAGGTATGGTTGCATTTGTAGAAAGAGCACCTCAAATAACCCCATCGGAAGCTACGGACACTTTGATAGGGGCATGAAACCATCACTAAGGCTATGGGTGAGAATGATTTTTAATTAAGTATTCATTTGTTCCTTTGCTTGCACCCGGTATTTAATGTGGAACTACTTCGACCATATTTTCCACCTCTGTTGGACACTTCAGATGCAACTGAGCACTTGGAACCTATAGAAATCAATCATGAATGCATTGAACATGTGACAGTTGATGATATCACAAACACCAAGACCAAAGGCACCCTCCAGCAAAACATCCAACTCTATCAAGTCGTCAAAGTAGGGAAGTTTCTTCATCAGGGCAAGTGACTCACCAAGAATCAGATTCAACAGAAGTTTCCCCATCTAATGGAGGGAATTCATGAAATGGAAACCATTTCTTCCTAAGGGGGGAGGAATGATATAAGTGTACATCGATGGTCACCCACATATTCCACTGGCTCAAATTACAGTTTCCATCCTGGCAGTTTTTCTACAATTTTCGGTTCCTAAACTTTCATAGTCGTTTTGAGGCCCTAAACGACGTTTTTTTGACTTAGTAGTGCCTTAAAAATCCTTTTCATGATGTATTAGGCCATCCAAAATGTGTACTCCTCGGATAGACCTTTACGATGGGGTACCGAGCACCCAAAACAAAGATCGTATGCAAAAGTTGTGCACTCGAGAAGTTGACGTATCAACTACCCCCATCGGGGCCCACAAACCTTTTGGTGTTTCATCTTTAGGGGTTAGGTTTTTGGATGTTTCGGGTTTTCTCATTTATTATTTATGTTGAAAATTCCTTTAGTGCCTCATTGTAATCAACTTCTTGCGAATGTGTGTAGCTGACACATCTCTTTGCAGAGATAAGCTACCACCATTCTAGCTAGCTTGTGTGCTTTGCATTTTACAGTCTATTGTATTCCAAAAAGTCAATAATAGAATCTGATCTAGGTGGATATCAGTGGAACCCACCTATTCTACTGGCTCAAAGACCCATTTCCATTTTGGCAATTTTTTTACATTTTTTCAGGTCCCAAACTTCTAGGGCCGTTTTGAGGCCCTAAAAGACGTTTCTTGGGCTAGGCAACGCCCAATAAAACTTTATGGGAAGACTCTAGGCTGAACAGAATATGTACTCCTTGGTTACACCTTTCCAACTGTGTATCGATCACCCCAAATGGAGACCGTATGCAAAAGTTACGCCCTCGAGAAGTTGACATATCAACTACCCCCCATCGGGGCCCACAAAGCTTTTGACATTTCATCTCTCGGGGTTAAGGTTTTGGATGTTTAGGGTTTTCTCATTTATTTTTTATGTTAAAAGGCCTTTGGCGCCTCATTTTACTCATGTTCTTGCAAATGAGTGTAGCCGACACATCTCTTCTCAAAGATAAGCTACCACCATTCTAGCTAGCTTGTGTGATTTTGCATTTTACATTGTTTTGTATTTTAGAAAGTTATTAATAAAATATGAGCTTTATTGTATTAATTTGTTCCTTTCCACATCTCTATATTTCTTTGTTATATCTCTAATATATTTCTTCCTTCATATCGTTCCCCAATATAATTTGGATCAGTGGTATTAGAGCGATCTGCTCCTTGTCGTTCTTAGTGCATGTCCCTATCAAGGTCACGGTATAGAGAGTTGGGTCTCGAGCTTGTTTCTCTTGAGGAAAACCTCTCTCGCACACCCAAGAAACCTTCCATGGCAGAATAAAATAGGGAAGACGGGACAGCAGATCCTTTCAAATTGTTGCTCGAGGAAGCCCTCCCGCGATAGCAGAACAAGATGGTGGATAATTTCACCCAAATCCTTCGACAGTTGCCAACAATGGAGGCACCTTCAACCAACAGTCACTTCATAGGTGAGACGCCCTTAAAGGTACAATTTAACTTTGATATTCCTTTATTTGAAGACTAGATAGATGTCGACGCTTTGGAAAAATGGTTAAATTTGTTAGAGGTTTATTTCTTTGTCCACGATTTTTCCAACAGTGAAAAGATCACCTTTGTACTCCTTAAGGTCCTTTCCCATGTCAAATATTGGTGGAATGCTTAGTATGAGAAACATTGATCTAGATGGATATTGGTGGCCACCCACCTATTCCACTAGCTCAAAGATAACTTTTCCATTTTGGCAGTTTTTACAGTTTTTCGAGTCTCAAACTTTTAGGGTCGTTTTGAGGCCCTAAATGACATTGTTTTGGACTTTTTGGGTCAAGGGTTTCCAAAAACAATATTTAACCATTAAAGGAAGTTTTACTTCTCAGATATATATTTCCGACGAGGTATCAAATTCCCAAACGAAGATCGTATGCAAAAGTTACGCCCTCGAGAAGTTGACGTATCAACTACCCCCATCGAGACCTCCAAACCTTTTGGCCTTTCATATTCCGAGGTTAGGGTTTTTTATTTTTTTAAGTTAAAAAATCCCTTAGAGCCTCATTGTAATCATCATCTTCTTGTGAAGGAGCATAGTCATCACATCTCTTCTCAAAGATAATCTGCCACCATTCTAGTGAGTTCATTCACTATGTATTTTACATTTATGTACATTTCTCTCATTAATAGAAATTGTTTATTAATGTATATATGTGCCTCTTGTTATATATATTATATATATCTATTATATTATTGGCTCTCTTGCGATACATCTGTATATTTATTTGTTATATCTCCACTCTCATTTCATGCTCAAAATAATTTGGATCAAACATGTTGAGGATGAGTCTGTAACTTTTGGGTCAGGACCCACTTGGGAAGATTTTGGTGATGCCCTCAAGGAAAAATATTACCCTATTAGAAGTTATGATGACCAGTACATGAAATGGACCAGGTTGTGCCAAGAGAGGGGACAAACAGTGTCAAAGTTCACCAATACTTTCCATACCTTATGCACCAAGTTGGGTATCAAAGACTCTGAGTGACATATGTTCCTAAAATATCATGGGGATCTGCACAGGTACATCCAAACAAAAATGGATTTTATGGACATCTTGTCGTTGGGAGTCGCTTACCAATTTGTTGTCAAAATCAAGCATAAGTTCAAGAAATAGAACAAGTGGGAGTTCGGGTCTACAAATCTGCAACAGCCAAAGTATGGTAAGGGTGGCCCTACCTCCCAAGTCAAAGGACAGAGCAAGGATTTCCAACCCCAGGATAACCAACCCAAGTCGCCAACAAAGAAGGGTAATGGGAATTCGAAGGACACTGGAAAATGGTGTGAGTTCCACAAACTCCCTTGGCACAATACTGATGAATGTCGCTCCAAACAGTCATTTTTAGCTGAGACGAAAGCCCCAAGGTCATATGTTGTCTCAGACTTTGATTTAGAACCAAAAAAGGAAAGACAGATCATTGATGCAGAACCTAGTGTCACCATTGCTACCAAAAAATTCCAGCTAAAGGAACTGAAGGAGCCTGAAGAAGGGGAGTGTCTTTTCCACTCACAGATGTGGGTGAAGGGAACCCCACTCCATTCCATTATTAACAGTGGTAGTGAGAAGAACTTGATCTCAGCAGAGGTTTTCAAGAGGTTGAACCTCACAACAACGTTTCATCCTCAGTCATACACCATCGGTTGGCTCAGACAGAGACGGGACATTTGTGTCACCCGGAAATGTCGCTTGCACACTACGACATAAAACCCTTAAAAGATGAGGTATCATGTGATTTTTCCCCCCTTGAAGTTTGTGATTTTTTTCTAGGACAACCATATATGTGGAAGCATCATGTTGTTTATGAATCAAGGCCCCGTAGTGTCATTATTAATTTGGGAGATCAACTCTACAAGGTATCGGAGTCAGTGCCAAACATTGTGGTCTCTTTGATCTCCACAAATCAGTGCAGAAAGGTGGTCCTTCATATTGGGATATTTGTCCTCTGTATGGTTCGATCGGAAGGTGAATAGAAGGTCACTACAATCGCCAAAACCTATGCATGGGGTATCTTTTCCCAACGGTATCAAGTGGATGGAATAATAGAGGAGTACAAAGACATATTTTCCTCATCCACTGGGGTGCATATGCACTTTCAGGTAAATCACTCCATTGATATGACACCCGGTTCCCCTCTTCCTAACGTCCCTATATATAGGAATTATGTTATGGAGAATGAAGAAATAAAACACCAGATCCAAGAGCTAATTCTGAAGGGCCACATCAATCCAAGCTCCTCACCTTGTGGGAGCCCAATTTTTCTAGTGCAGAAGAAGGATGGGATATGGAGACTTTGTATTGATTACAGAGCCTTGAACAAGATCATGGTCAAGAACCGATACCCAATTCCCTGAATTGATGATCTTATCGATCAGCTCAAGGGAGCCAAGTTTATTAGTAAGATTGATCTGAAGTCAGGCTACCACCAAGTGTCAATTGAACAAAATGATGTGACGAAGATAGCCTTCAAGTCTAAAGAAGACCTCTTTGAGTGGTTGGTCATGCCTTTTTGCTTGACTAATGCCACGGCCACATTCATGTGGATGAGGGATGATATATTACGGCCATTCACAAAATCCTTTATGGTTGTCTACTTGGATGACATCCTCATCTTGAACAAAACTTGGGAGGAACATTCGGAGCATATTCAACAGGTATTGGGCACCCTATAAAAACATAAGTTATATGCCAATTTGGAGAAGTGTTCCTTCAGCATGTAGACGATCCAATATTTGGGATACATTGTGGATGAGTAGGGTGTACATGTGGATCCATCTAAGATCCAAGTCATCCGCAATTGGTCAGCCCTGAAGACAATGATCGAGCTCTGCAGCTTCTCGGGCCTCGCCAAATTCTACCGACAGTTTGTGTTGGGGTTCTCTCATGTCACCTAGGCCCTTAGCCAAGTGACCAAGGATGGCGCGAAAGTCCAAGTTTGTGTGGTTTGCGCCCCAATAGAAAGAATTCGAGGATTTGAAATTATGTCTCTGCTCTGCACCAGTCCTCATTTTTCCAGACCTACAATAGCCATTTGAGATTGAGATAGATGCCTCATAGTATGATATCAGTGTAGTCCTCACTTAGCATGGGAATTTGGTAGCCTATCACAATGAAACTCTATCTGATGTTGTTCGCAGATACCCAACCTATGACAAAAAGATGTACTCTATTGTGCAGGCATGTTGACAGTGGAAGCATTACATTCGGGTGAAGGAAACGATCATCCACACTAATCAGAGGCCTCTGCAAACACAAGGATAGTTACAAAATGACCGCCATCATAAGTGGTCCACGTACCTGCAGAAATTCCACTTAAATGTCAAATACAAAAAGGGTAGCACCAACCATGTCGCATATTTCCTCAATTGACTCTCAGTGGAAATGCTAACCACAATTCTTAAATCCTATGGACATGAGACATCTAGATGGCCGCAATTATAGAATAATGACTCTGACTTTGTTACTTCCTATCAAACATTGAGCGCAGGTAAAACAATCCCCGAATTTCATCTCGAGGATGGATTTTTATGCCATTTGAGCCATCTTTGTGTTCCTTCAAGTGAGTGTGTCAAGTTTATCTGGGAAGCTCATTATAGTCGGGCAGTGGGACATTTTGGTGTAGAAAATATAATGGCAGTACTGCAAAATCATTTTGATTGGCCGAATATTCGACAATATGTTTTCAAGTACATCATATCATGCATTGTTTGTGCCATTTCCAAGCTTTCCATCAAGAAACAAGGGCTATACACCATGTTATCCCCATTTTTTGGATAACTAAGGAGATTACATCGAGAGGTTCTCAGGTTGCATATATGGAGTGTCAAGCGGCCACATGACCAGCAATATCCCTTTTGCACAGCCATAGATCCGCATTGCGAGCATAGTGATCCAGCACATGATCATTGTCCACAATAGCTTGCCACCACAGGTCACTTAGGTATTGATCCATGCGGTAAAATTCAGGTATGATGGTGTGTATCATTTTAATATTTGAGGCATTCTAGCTTGTGTATCACAGGTTATTTTTTATTATGAGAAATTTACTTTGAAAACTATGCCTTTTACCTTGTTTAAATGTTGGTGGTTGGATTAGGGAACTCAAGTAGATGTTCACACTTAGGATGGGGCATTTCTAGGAGATTTCTTTGATGAGTCATCGTGCCACTCCCGATCATACTTACCACTTTCCATCATTATTTCCCCCCGTGACATCATATCTTAGGATTTTGGGGTAGATTGACCCTAGAAGGGACCATTCCTCATTTCATCAGAAGAAGGGGTTAAAGGCCCAGAGGGGAGTTAGCTGAAAAAAGATAAAATCCTAATGAAAGAACCTTCTATATGCTTCACCCAGGGTATCCTGAGAAAGGAATGAAAAGCTTCTCTGCAAGAAAATAAGGACCCCATAAAAAGAATAAATAAAGATGCTTAAGGGATCAGTTGAGGATAGGGGGTATCATCACGAGCCATCCTATCATGTCCATGGGTATCTAACGGTATGAAAATGCCATTTCTGGCCATCACACCAAGGTAATGGCTCTTAGTTTCATGGCTGTGGGAAAGGGGGTCTCATCACAAGCCATCCTTCTCATTTCCATGAAAGTACTTGTGGGTGACAGTGTCGATATCTGGTCACCACACCAGGGCATTGGCCTCCAACTCACCCTATGCTATATTGAAAGAATATACAAAGAAACAAAGATAAAAGGCAATTAATGAGCTTGGAAAAATGCATTATGGACGAAGGTGTTGTTAGATTATTGAGAGGGGGGGTGAATCAATAATAGATAAATTTAATCCTTTTTCACCACAAAATGCAAGTGTTATATCAATGTAGCATTAGCATCCAATAGTTGCAGAGTAAATAAACAATGAACAAATGAGAAATCACACACATACATAGTACACCAGTGTTTTATGTGGAAACCCAAAGCGGGAGAAAACCACGGAATGTTTTTTCTTATATGTCTTTAAGAATTACATTCATTGGAAGCACCAACTTCCTTTGTATTCTAGATGCAAATGGAATGAGGCTCCAACCCCCTAGTTTCTCAAGATACAACCTGAAGGAATCTCCAGCTACAACCAAAAGGAGGCTACAACCCCCTAGTTTCTCAGGCTACAACCTAAAGGAATCTCCAACTCCCCAATTCTCTGGCTACAACTAGAAGGAGGCTACAACCCCCTATGTTCTCCAGCTACAACTGGAAGGTGGCTAAAACCACATGTTCTTTCCCCATCCAACCGCCCTGAAATATAAGTAGAATGATGGAACCATTGTTACACTATCACTGTGGGATATACTTGTAAATCTGTACCAATCAACCTACACCAAACAACCTGTACCAATAACCTGTGCCAACATCTACCATACATCAACATGTACCTCAACCTATACCATAAAAAAATGCATCAACCATGTACCAAACCTGTATAAATAACCTGTCACAACAACCTGTCCAAAAAACCTATCACAACATCCTGTCTCATCAATATTATCAACCAAATCAGATCTATTCACCAAGATCAATCACCAAGACAAATCTCAACCATATACACAATATCACCAAGATGTGCATCAACCAAGCATATCACAATAACTCATAATCATCACCAAGATCAATATGTGCTTCTAATAATATACCAAGACAAGTATGCTACATCATCCATAAACCATGTGTCAACAATATTACTAACAAGTACCTCCAACCATGTACCAAGTATGTACCAATCATGCATCAACTACACATCAACTATGACTCGTCAAGATGTACCAACATCATAAAATATACACCTCATGTATGTGCCAACTCATCAACTACTTGTCTCAACCATGTACCCAACATGTACCTCAACCAAAATCCCTCATCAATTTCATCATCCAAATATGATCTAATCACATATATCTCAAACACTATACCACAAGTCTGTACCTCAAACCATGTGCTAGAACCTCACTGTTATGCAACCTCTATATGTACCAATAAATTTAGCAACATACCTCAACCAAAATCCCTCAAACATGAACCAATACTAAACTTTAGTAGATCTGCCTCAGATCAACTTTACAGCAATCTATAAACTCCCAAGAGGGAATCCAACATATTTAGAAGAAAAACCCTCAACTTGATTCATAAATTCAACACTACACATATGAAAACCATACCTTTTTTCTTCTTATAGCGTTCTGCTACCGTGATTTTTCTGCCGCGGTTTTCCTGTTGCACTTTTCCTGCCACAATTTTCCTGTCACACTTTTTTTTGCCGCACTTTTCCGTCCGCACTTTTCCTACCACGATTTTCCTACTGCACTTTTTCTTCCGCACTTTTCCTGTCGTGATTTTCCTGCCGCACTTTTTTTGTCACAGTTTTCTTGCCATGATTTTTCTGCCGCACCTTTTTTTTTTCACGGATTTCCTGCCACGATTTTTCTGCCACACTTTTCTCTATCAATAATACCTACCCAAATAACCTTTCACAAAATAGATATTAAATGATATTCAATAGGTGATTAAATGAGAGACATTTGCCTCTTATTTATACTTTCATGTAGCATCCTCAAGGGGTTACCTTTTAACCATCTTAACCCACTTTCTTTATTTTAGGGTTAACCCACTTATAACGACTTGTCCACTTAACTTAACCACTTTCCATAATTAGTAAGTTCTCCATTAACTTTATTATTTAAATAATTTATTTTGCATCCTCTTTGACTTATAGTACACTCATCACTTCACTTTATTATTTAAATAATTTCTTCTTTGCAAAAACTTTGACTACTTTGATCTTTTTGAGATTCTAGATGACTCATGAGGGTTCTCCGACTTCACATGGCCATAACTCTCTAACTGTGGGGAGTTATGTGACGTTCCACATACCACCAGAAATGGCATGACATGTATTATCCATATAGAATAGTATTACCTACAAATATATCAAAATGCATACCATTATCCATCAAACAAACTTGGGTCCATTACCCAAACCTTTGTGCTACCAGAATTCACTACCAGACTTTCTTCAAGGGTTGACATCAATGACAACCAACCCAATTAATCAACAATATCCCCCTTTGGAATTGATGGCAAAACGCAGATACAATATTGAATTCATATCCCTCATGCTCCCCTTGTGACCATTGCTCCCCCTGGAACCATGCCTTTGTGCTTTGCATCTAATAAACATTGCTCCCCCTAGAACCATGACTCTGTGATCTGCATATAATAAATATTTTCCCCTTTGTCATCAATGGAAAATGTATCTTTCCATTCGGGGTTTCCCCCCCTAACTGAACTCTTCCTGAAACTGATATCCCAACCTGAACTTTCCTCTTTATGGTGCTTCCTCGTGTACATCTGAGACATATAAGATAAGCATTCAAAAGCATTCATTTTGTAGTAGAAATTACTCTGAGTCTCTGGAGAAGATACTCAAAGGCTTCCCATGGAATTGGTTTTGTAAATATGCCTTCCACTTGTTCTTTTGTGCCCACATATTCAACTCCGATGTTCTTCTCTGCAACATGTTCCCATAGAAAGTGATACTTGATTGGAATGTGCTTCATCTTGGAGTGCATCACCAGGTTCTTTAAGATATTGATGGCACTTGTATTATCACAATATATTGGAATGGGCTCATCATACACAACCTGTATATATGTTAGATTTGGTTTCGTAGATAGAACTTGTGTACAACATGTTGTTGCTGCAATATATTCTGCTTCGACTGTAGATAAGGATATTGATGATTTTTTCTTGCTTATCCATGATACTAAACACTCACCCAAGTAGAATGTTTTTCCACTAGTGTTTCATTGGTCATCAATGCAACCTACCCAATCTACATATATGTAGGCAATAATTAATAGATCATTTCCTGTTGGATACCATAATCCAAACTCTTATGTTCCTTTGAGATATCTGAAAATCCTCTTCACTACTATGACATGTGATTCCTTTGGTGCTGCTTGAAATCGTGCCACCTATCCAACTGCCTACATTACATATGGTCTAGATGTTTCCACATATAGTAAGCTACCAATCATTGACATGTATTGCCTCTAGTTTGTAGACTTTCAATCATCATATGTGCTCAACTTGCAACTAGTTTGCATAGGAGTGGTAACTGGTTTGCAATATTCCATTCTGAACCTCTTTAGTCTTTCTATGATATACTTAGTTTGAGAAATAAAAATTCTTCGGTTGCTTTGACGTATCTGAAGACCCAAAAAGAAGGATAATTCTCCAAGTAATGACATTTCAAATTCATTTTGTATATCCTTTGCAAATTCATGGCTTAACATGTCATCATTGCTTCCAAAACTAATATCATCAACATAAAATTCAATTAATAAAATACTATCTTGACTTACCTTGATGTAGAGGTTGTTGTCTGCACTTCCTTTTCTAAACCCTGCATGTTGCAGATATTTATCCAATCTAGAGTACCATGCTCTAGGATCCTTTTTTAGACCATACAAGGATTTCTTCAATTTGCACACGTAATGTGTGTTCTCTGACAACTAAAATCCTTCTGATTGTTCGATGTAGACTTTTTATTTATCTTATGCTTCTTCTTCGTAAAGTTGTTCCATTGATTCATTTTCTTCTTCCTTTAATTCTTGTCCACATGTTTCATCAATTGTTACATTGATGCTTTCCACAAATTGTTCAACCTCAGATTGTAACACTTGTATTCTTTCCTTGTACTTGAGTAACCAACAAGTACTCCTTTGTCCACACGAGAATCAAACTTTCTCATTCTGCCATCTTCTCTTTTGATGTAGCATTTGCTTCAAATACTCTAAAGTGCTTCACATTTGTTGGTCTTCCTTTCCATAGTTCGTAGGAAGTTTGTCATTACTTTTTCTAAGCATTACTCTATTTTGAATGTGAATTGTGTATGCACTGCATGTGTCCAAAAAATATCTATAATTTTGAATTCATTAACATTGTTCGAGCCATTTCTTGTGTAATTATCATCCATTATGATAATGTTCCTTAGTCTCTAAACCAATCTATGAATCCATGCTCTTTTCCACTATCATATATTTGTCAAAACCTGCTAAGTGTTCTTATGAATCCATCTTTGTCCATACTGTCCAAGACTCTACTGCACACTGTCCATAATGTTGACCCATTCATCATTGTACTATCATGAAGTATTCACTACTACAACTGATTGTACTTCTGCTAACTGACTGCTCTGGATCTGTCTATTCAAACTCTGCAAGCTACTCGAAGGATGGTTCTTTGGTCTGTCATAGCTATCGCATAGACTCCCCCTGTCTAATATTCATATTACCTGGGAGTCTCTAAGCCGGATGGCTTAGAATAATTTCTTCTCCGATGTGTATTCATCATCATCTTCATTGGTAGATTCATCATCTCCCTGAACTCTGACTTTTTTCTTTCTGTCTATGGATTCATCTTTCACTATAATGTCTGAAAGTACAATCTCTTGAACTTGTTCATTATTTACCTGTCATTATTTTCTTTCAGTTGTTTTCCAAACCTTTATGTATCTGACATATTTCTTTTTCTCTGTAGAATTTTCTTCATATCGTTTTATTTCCAATATTGTGATCTCTGGGACTTGGTCTTTGTTCACATGTTCTTCATGTTTTCTTATCCATACTTTCTTACATCTGATATCAATGTTCTCTTTCATGGAAGTATCGATCATGCTTCTACAATCACTAGCTATGTGTCCATAGTTATGACATTTGTAACATTCAATGTTACGTGGTGCCACATAGGCATTTCTTGCTTGAGCATTTCTTTTATAATCCCTGCAATATGCAACCTTATGTCCAAAGTTAGTACAATAAAAACAATGACAATAAAAGAAATTTGCATACCTGGGAGTGAATGATCTTCTTTGTGGTGTAGTCATTGTGAATTTTTGCCTTGACTGAGCATGATCATGATTGAAGCTTCTTTGTGTCTTGAACATGGATGGTCTTCTTCAAGATGTATCTTCAATAGTTTTCTTAGATTATAGTTGACCATGATTCCTTCCTTTGAGTACTTTTGCATAACTCTATTTATTTTCTTCATTCTTCTTTTCTATTAACTTAGAGTGCTTCTCTTCATTTTCTATAACTGATGTGGATGTTTCTATCTCTTCAACGTTCTTGTTGAGCTTGACGATTTTACTTCTCAATGTGACAACTTCTTCTTCAAGATTCTCAACCTCTTCTTCTTTCTTCGTTATCTGAGACTTTGGGACTTCTTTTGTTCTTTTTTATTCTTCAAGCTGAATTTTTAATGTGATTATTTATTCTTCAAGTCTTTTCTCTTTTTGACCAAACTTTGCCTGAAGATGGTTTAGATCGTTAGTTATTTCCTTAAGATGATCTG
Source organism: Picea engelmannii (assembly GCA_009831015.1). NCBI lineage: Eukaryota > Viridiplantae > Streptophyta > Pinopsida > Pinales > Pinaceae > Picea > Picea engelmannii. The sequence goes on along the minus strand of ML803617.1, from coordinate 84,923 downwards.
GAAATATCTTCTCTCTCATTTATGCTTCTTCCTTATGTGCTTCTATGTTGGCTTCCAAATACTTCTTTTGATATTCAAGATTTTCTTTGATCTTTCTGGCTTCTTCTAGATGAGTTCTTAAGTTCTCAATGACATGTTGAGCTTATTCAAAAATGTAAACACTTTCCTTTTGTTTCATCAATTCTTTCTTGAGTGACTTGTTTTCTTCTCTTAGTTCATCTAAAGCACTAATCAATTCTGCTTCATAATTTTCTTCCTTTTCAACTAGTTTTTCTATCTCATTTCCTTCATGGCATTTTATTTCAAGATGTCTGTGTTTTTTTCAATTAAAGAAAAATAACATACCTCTGGTGATTATGTACTCTTCATCTTCTGGATCTGTTTGACATGGTGAACATAATTCTTCTTGATTTGTATCTTCATCTTCTTTGACATTTTCTGAATCTGCAATGGGTGAAGAATATATTCCATGTGACTTATCCCAAAGTTATTTGGCTGATCAACATTTGCCAACCTTTTCTATTACTAGATTAGGTAATCCTTCCCAGATGAAATCCATTTCTATTTTGGTATTCTTCTTCATTTCCTTATTGGCTGCAGTCTTTTCCCTTTTTGAACTATCATATCATGTAACAACCGATAGCCAAATATAATGTCCATGTTCCTGTAAAAATACTTTCGTCTATCTGCTCTACATCTCATACTTTATACCATTTTGACCATTAAACATTGGTACTCCATTCTCAGAACAATCCATGATCTCCTTCCAATGGTTAAACTCTTTCCTGAAGGAACCAGATCTAATACCAATTGTTGGATTACTGAGAGGGGGGTGAATTATTAATAGAGAAATTTAATCCTTTTTCACCATAAAATGAAAGTGTTATATCAATGTAGCATTATCATTCAATAGTTGCAGAGTAAATAAACAATGAACAAATGAACAATCACACACATACACAATACACCAGTGTTTTACGTGGAAACCCAAAGCGGGATAAAACGACAAAATGATTTTTCTTATATGTCTTTAAGAATTACATTCATTGGAAGCACCAACTTCCTTTGTTTTCCAAATGCAACTAGAAGGAGACTCCAACCCCCTAGTTTCTCAGGCTACAACCTGAAGGAAGCTCCAACTCCCCAATTCGTTGGCTACAACCCCCTATGTTCTTCGGCTACAACCGGAAGGTGGATAAAACCACATGTCCTTGCCCCGTACAATTGCCCTAAAATATAAGTAGAATGATGGAACCACTGTCACACTATCATTGTGAGATATATTGTTATAAACTTGTACCAATCAACCTGCACCAAAAAACATGTAACAACATGTACCAATAACATGTGCAAACATGTACCATACATCAACCATGCACCAAACCTGTACAAATAACCTGTCACAACAACTTGTCCAAAAAACCTATCACAACAACTTGTCTCATCAATCTTATCAACCAAATCAGATCTACTCACCAAGACAACTCTCAACCATATGCAGATGTGCATCAACCAAGCATATCACAACAACTCATAATCATCACCAAGATAAATATGTGCTTCTAATAATATACCAAGACAAGTATGCTACATCATCCATAAACCATGTGTCAACAATACTACTAACAAGTACCTCCAACCATGTACCAAGTATGTACCAATTATGCATCAACTACACATCAACTATGACTCATCAAGATGTACCAACATCACCAACTATACACCTCATGTATGTGCCAACTCATCAACTACTTGTTTCAACCATGTACCCAAAATGTACCTAAACCAAAAGCTCTCATCAATTTCATCATCCAAATCTGATCTGATCACATATACCTCAAACACTATACCACAAGTATGTACCTCAAACCATGTGCTAGAACCTCACTGTTATACAACCTATATCTATACCAATAACTTCAGCAACATACCTCAACCAAAATCCCTCAAACATGAACCAATAGTAAACTTTAGTAGATATGCCTCAGATCAACTCTACAGCAAGCCATAAACTCCTAAGAGGGCATCCAACATATTTACAAGGAAAACCCTCATTTTGATTCATAAATTCAACACTACACATGTGAAAACCATACATTTTTCTTCTTGTAGTGTTATATTTCCGTGGTTTTTCTGCCGCACTTTTGCTACCGCGGTTTTTCTGCCGCGGTTTTCCCACTGCACTTTTCTGCCACGATTTTCTTGCCGCACTTTTCCTACCACGATTTTTCTACCGCACTTTTCCTGCCGCATTTTTCTGTCGCATTTTTCTTGTCGCGATTTTCCTGTTGCTCTTTTTTTGCCGCAGTTTTTCTGTCGCACGTTTCTCTATCAATAATACGTAACCAAATAACCTTTCACAAAATAAATATTCAATGATATTCAATAGGTGATTAAACGAGAGACCTTTGTCTCTTATTTATACTTTCATGTAGCATCCTCAAGGGGTTACCTTTGAACCATCTTAACCCACTTTCCTTATTTTAGGGTTAACCCACTTATAACCACTTATCCACTTAACTTAACCATTTTCCATAATTAGTAAGTTCTCCATTAACTTTATTATTTAAATAATTTATTTTGCATCCGCTTTGACTTATAATACACTCATCACTTCACTTTATTATTTAAATAATTTCTTCTTTGCAAACACTTTGACTACTTTGACATTTTGGGGCTTCTAGATGACTCATGAGGGTTCTCCAACTTCACATGGCCATAACTCTCTAACCATGAGGAGTTATGTGACGTTCCACATACCATCGGAAATGGCATGACATGTATTATCCATCTAGAATAGTCTTACCTACAAATATATCAAAACTCGTACCATTATCCATCAAACAAAATTGGGTCCATTACCCAAACCTTTGTGCTACCGAACTTTCTTCAAGGGATGACATCAATGACAACCAACCCAATTAATCAACAGGTGCAGAACACCCTCCACAAAGGCACCCATAAATGAGATATTATGGAACCTTGCATATCAATAACCCCATGCCCATTGAGTACTTCCCCCATCCATTCCACTTCATTCACATGACTCAAATAGGGTTGTTCCTAGACTTAGGGGGTTTGATCCATTAAAAAGAAGTATCATGCCAACCCTCCCACAACCAAACTTGGAAAAACGTCTAGTTTCTTAAGAACATGTTTGTATGATGTAGTCCTGATATACATGCTTTAATGGCTCTTTTATTGACTCGATTCACTCATCATGATGTTTTGACTTTATATCCTTGGAGGGTGTATCCATTTGTCTTGCAGGTAAAAGTTTGTGGCCAGTTTTGGAAGAACAAGCCCAACTTGGGCTTCCATGAGGGCAAGCAGCCCACAGGATGGATGACATAGTCCCACATGCCATACGACAGAGAGATTCTTTCAAAGGCGTAGGAGATAGCTGGATAGACATAGCCCACCCTTTGCATGCCAAACGACTTGCCCATAAAGGGAAAAACATCACTCCCTAGGGGCTTGACGTCACATTTGAGGGGCATATAGTGGTTAATGATGAATCAAATCATGACACAAGGAATTTTTAGGTCGAGAGGCTTCGGATGATTGCCACATGGCCTTTGGAGGTCCTACTTTGCAACCCAACTCTAACGACTTGCTCAATTTGCCAAAATGTCCTCCTTCAAGGGATGACATCACCTTTGTTTTAGGTTTTCAATGTGTAAAATGGTGTTAAAATATTTTAAAGGGGCAAGACAAGGGTTGTTATCCCCTTGTCTTGTATTTTACCCTAATATTACGGACAATTGTAGAAAAATTATGTTTAGGAGGATGATATAAATTGAGATCACCTCATTCATTTTTAGTGAGACAAAACTCTCCATTGTGAGAGGCTCTTGGACTAAAATTTTCGCTCTCTTAGGATAGTTCTCTCTCTTGTTATTTTGTTTATGGCTATGTCTTGGTTATGGTTGATGGAGATGGTGCACTCGCCTTGGAAGGATTTCTTCATTTATTTTTTTGTTGTTAGTTTAGCTTTTATTGCCTTTTAATGCTTGAAGGTGTCATTTATTTCATTGTATTATCATTTGTACAAGTTAAAGGTTCTATTTGCTTGAGACAAGTAGGGAGTATAAAGGCATACACACCTACTTGTGTTTCCACCATTTAATTGCTAAGGGAATAATGTTTCATAAGGGTTTACTAAGAGGAGTATAATTGCATACACCCTCCTAGTTGAAACCCTAGCTAAGAGAAGCTTGCCTTGGGGAGTAAAAGGGTTTACACCCCCAAGGAAGTAGCCTATATAGATTCTTCACATTTTATTGCCTCCATTAACCATTTTTTAAAGGCACTAGTCATTTACTTATTGCATGGGAGAAATAAATTGTTGCCTTGGTAAACGTACAAATTTCAAGTTTTGAAGTTGTCTCTTTTGGATAATGATCTTGATTCCTTGGGGATTCTTCCTCCATTAGGGTGTCCTCTTTCTCCCAAAAATTCTTATTTTTTTAGTAAAACTAACCTATAGCCATTAGGCTTGCTTTAAATTCTAACCCTAACTGCTAATATCTCACAAACTAACCCTAGACTAACCCTCTAAATTTGCTAGTTTAACCTACTAACCTAGGTGCATCTTTTGGGCTAGCTTTTGTAACTTTTTGATGGTTAGATGTGTTGTTGTACTTAATTGAATTCTACATCCATAAGGCTGATATATTGCTGCAGAAATTTACTTTTATGACAATCATCTTTATTCAGTCTTGAAGTGTTATTTTTGGTCCACATTGGTTACTAGTTTTATTGTTGACATTGCTAACTAATATAGACCTTTTACTTCTTTATTTGGATGTAATATTTGATGATGTAACTGCTGAAAAATACGGACAAAAAGATTAAATTACTTATACACTTGATATATTGCTTTGCATTTGGTTTTTTCTTGTGTCTCGGGCAGGTACAAGTGCACCGGCAACTATCTCTTTACTCGGTATCCATTTACCTCTTTTCACTTACCATTTTCAACCAATCATTTCATCCACCACTTGAAATTTGTTCGACAACACAGGTATTCCAACAGAGGACGAACACCTTCAGTAAGCACTCACATAACCAGATCAAAGATTAACACACCGATGCTTTCACATGGTAAAACCCCTACGGGGAAACATCCACGGCCCCAGCCAACATGGCCACTTGGAGCAGTTTGTTAATGCAAAGAAAAATATTACAGAGAGATTTTACAAGAGAGTTTCTCACAATCGATCATCGGCAAATGACCCTCCATGCTCTTTAAATAGAGATCATGGACCAATCGAGTGTTAAGCCACGGATCAATGGTCGTTAAGATTGAGGAGAGTATGAACCGTTGGATCACTCTATGTCGGGAACATATCGTGACCATCGGATTGCCTAACTACAAATGCATACTAGTGCATACTAAAAAAACACACTTTTACCTAACGACATATTAGACC
>ML803617.1:50872-68395 GCA_009831015.1 Picea engelmannii | reverse complement strand
TCTTCATTCAATTTATTCCTGAAAACCCATTTTGTGTCGATCACATTCTTATTCTTTGGTCTTGGAACCAATTCTCAAGTGTCATTTTTCTCTATTTGATCCAATTCTTCATCCATGGCCTTATTCCAAAATTCATCCTTGTTAGCTTATTCAAAACAGTTTGTTTCAATTGTAGATAAGAGTGCTAGGTGTGTTTGATCTGGTGAACGAATTCTTCTTCTAGTCTCAACTCGTGCATCTTTGTTTCTGATAATCTGATATGAAGGATGATTCTTCTGTACTCATCTGCTAGGTGTCTTTGGAGACACTTGTTTAACTTGCTCTTTTGTTTCCATCGGATTCTCTTCATCTTCCTCTTCTACTTATTTTCCATCTTTTGCTTCTTCTTTTAAAGGTTGTTCCATTGATTCATTTTTTTCTTCCTTTGATTATGGTCTGTCTGTTTCATCAATTGTTACGTTGATGCTTTCCACAACTTTGTTCACTCTCATATTGTAACACTTGTATGTTTTCCTTGCACTTGAGTAACCAACAAGTACTCCTTTGTCCACACGAGAGTCAAAATTTCTCATTCTACCATCTTCTCTTTTGATGTAGCATTTGCTTCCAAAAACTCTGAAGTTCTTCACATTTGTTGGTATTCCTTTCCATAGCTCGTAGGGAGTTTTGTCAATGTTGTTTCTAAGAATTCCTCTATTTTGAATGTGAACTTTTATATGCACTTCCTGTGTCCAAAATATATCTGTCAATTTGGAATCCATTAGCATTGTTTGAGCCATTTCATGTACTATCATGTTCTTTATTTCAACAACTCCATTATGTTGAGGTGTCCTAACAATGAAAAATTGCCTTTTTATTCCATGACTACTGCAGTAGTCCATAAATTCCTTTGAAGTGAAATCTCCTCCATTATCAGATCGCAAGCATTTGATTTTTGAATCCATTTCATTTTCAACCATTTCCTTGTAGATCTTAAAGTTTTCAAAAGCTTCTAACTTACTCTTGAGAAAGAAAACTGCAGTCATTCTTGTATAATCATCAACTAATAACATAAAGTATTTCTCCCCTTTTAAACTCTTTGTTGTATTTGGTCCAACTAGATCAGTGTGCACAATTTCCAGTGGTCTTGTCATTGAATATTCTTTTGATCTGAACCTGGTCTTTGTTTGATTTCCTTGTTGACAATGCTTGCATAAAGTGTTGTTTGGTTTTGTGATCTGGGGTATTTCTCTGACTACTTCTCTTTTGTTGACTTTGAAAAGGTTATCAAAATGTATGTGACCCATTCTTCTATGCCATAGCCAACTTTCATCTTCCTTTCCAAGACAACACTTTTCATTTCCCATTTCACTTAACACATATATGTTACTTGAAGTTCTTGTAGTTGTAGCAATCAATTTTCCTGAACCTTCTTTTCTTATCTCATACTTTTGTGAATCAAAACTAATTTTATGACCTTGGTCACACATTTGACTCACACTTAGAAGATTATGTTTCATATCTTCTACTAGTAGAACATTTTTTTCCTTTGTATTCTTGTTCCCAATTCTAACTTTGCCTTTTCCAATGATTTTAACTGAATCATCATTTCTGAAGGAGACTGGTCCATCTCTTTCCTTTCTTAGTGTAAGAAACTTGTCTCTATGACCTGTCATGTGTTTTGAACAGCCACTGTCAACATACCAACCATGTTTCTTCTTCTTAGCTTATACAGTGGATGTGCATTCTTCATTGTTATATTGATTATGTTTTCTTATCCATGTCTTTTTTTGAGGTTCTTGTTTGTAACTATTGTTATTTTGTTGTGGTTCTCTAGGAGGGACTGTCATTCTACAATCGTTGGCTATGTGTCCAAAGTTGTTACATTTATAACATTCCACTTCAGTGCTCAAAGATTCAAACCTGTTGTAACTTCTTCTTTGTGTTTCACTAAGCCTTCTTGGATAACCCTTTTGTGTATGAATTTCAAAGTTGTTTATGTTCTTGTTGTTAGCTCTGCAATTCACAGCTTTATGTCCAAAATTATTACATGCATAACATAAACCAAAAAATGTAGTTTGATACCTAGGAGTTGAAGATATTTTGAAACGAGGTGCTCTTATGAATCCTTCTTCTTCTTGAGGCCTATTTGTCTATTGTTTATTATGAAATCTAAATCTTCTCAGTGGAGGAGTGTCTCTATAATATTTCTTGTATATGTTTCTATCCACTTTGATTGTTTATGCATAGATTTTTGGATATGTTTCTTGCTCTATTGTTCTGGAGCTTAATCCTTTTTTTGTCTAATTGTATCCAAGTCCGGACTTGTCAAGATGAGATTTTTTACTGATGATAATGTCATCCAAAACTTTTGAGCTATTCTGCATAGTTTTATTTTGAATATCCTTTCTTAATGTGACAATCTATGCTTCCAAATTTCCAATGATCATGTCCTTTTCTTCTAGATGTTCTTTGTGTGCTTCTTCAATTCTTTTATCTTGTTATATTTGAACCTTAAATTTTGTGATCATCTATTCTAGTTCTTGAGTGTCTTCTTTCTTGTCTAGTTTCGCTTATAGTTTCTTGTTTTTCTTCTTTTCTCTTCTGATAACTTCTATGGCACACATCAATTCTTCTCGGTAGTCAACTTCTGCCTCTTCAATTTCTTCTTCAACTTCTTCATATTCTTCTTTGGCTTATTTATATTCTTCTTCGGAGTCTTATTTATCAGAGTCTTCTACTACCATGAATAGAACTCTTCCCGTCTCACTGTCACGGACTTCATCTTCATCTGATGATGAGATGTCTTCTTTGGTGCATAAGCTTTTCTTGAAAACTTTCTTTGTAGTTATTTTTCCTTTATATATTTGTTTGCCTTTTGAGTAACCTTCATCATTTCTATTTTTATTATCAGAACATTTGTTAGCAAAATGACCAATACCATCACAATTAAAACAAATTAAAGGAAGCTTACCTCCATACCTACCGTCGGTTCCCTTGTTCAATATTTTGACGAAGTTGGCCACTTCTTCATCATCTTCCAAGACGTCATTGTTGTTGCTATGTTCTTCTTGTTGCTTTTCCTTTTGCTTTGATCTTTTGGATGCTTTGAAAGTTGCTTCTTTTACATCTGGATTTTCTTGTTCAGTTGTCATTTCATATGCTGTGAAGATTCCATGTAAGTCATCCATGCTTATTGAATTTAGATCTGATATTTCTTCTAGTGTTGATATCTTTGGGTCAAATCTCATAGGAAGAGATCTTAGTACCTTTTGAACAATTATAGATTCTTCGATTTCTTCTCCCAATTCTATGATTGCATTCACTGTTTCATCAAATCGTAAGAAGTACGCTGCAATATTCTCATCTTCCTTCATCTTTAGTTGTTCGAACTGACCTCTGTAAGTTTGAAGCTTTGTTGCTTTGACTTTTGAATCTCCTTCATAAATATTTCGAATCTTGTCCCAAATCTCTTTAGCGGATTTATAATGTGCAATTTTGGTGAATATTGTTTCACTGAGACCATTCAAAAGTGTATTTGTGGCTTTGGAATTATTCTGACCGAGTTTCACTGCTTTGTCATTTATTAGTGGAACTATTGGTGTTGTGTATCAATCTACAATTGATTGCCAAATTTCAAATCCATGTGCTTGTATATATGTCTTCATCCTTATGCTCCAAAAAGCATACTTATGTCCATCAAACTGTGGTATTCCATTTTTATACAAGTTGTTGCTCTCCATGATCTACCTTTCAGTGGTTAAACTGATTTTTGAAGGAACCGACTATGATACCAATTGTTGGATTACTGAGAGGGGGGGTGAATCAGTAATAGAGAAATTATAATCCTTCTTAAACTAAATAATCCAAGTGTTATATCGATGTAGAATTATCATCCAATAATGAGCAATGAATAAATGAACAATCATACATACGCAGTACAACAGTGTTTTACGTGGAAACCCAAAGTGGGAGAAAACCACGGAATGTTTTTTCTTATATGTCTTGAAGAATTACATTCATTGGAAGCACCAACTTCCTTTGTTTTCCAGATGCAACTAGAAGGAGGCTCCAACCCCCTAGTTTCTCAGGCTACAACTTGAGGGAAGATCCAACTCCCCAATTCTCTTGCTACAACCAGAAGGAGGCTACAACCCCCTATGTTCTCCGACTACAACTGGAAGGTGGCTACAACCACCTGTCATTGCCCCGTCCAACCGCCCTGAAGTAGAAGTAGAATGATGGAACCACTGTCACACTATCACTGTCAGATACATTGATTTAAACATGTACCAATAAAAATTAACCATGAATTAACCATGCATCAACATGTACCTCAACCTGTAATCAACATGTACCATAAACAAGTGCATTAACCATGCACCAACCTGTAATCAACCTGTACCATAAACAAGTGCAACCAACCATGTACCAAGTATGTACCAATCGTGTGTCAACTACTCATCAACTATGACTCATCAATATTTACCAACATCATCAACTATACACCTCATGTATGTGCCAACTCATCAACTACTTGTCTCAACCATGTACCCAACATGTACCTTAACCAAAATCACTCATCAATTTCATCATCCAAATATGACTTGTAAGTTTGTAATAGACCTGGTTTATATGATCACATACCTGCAAATATTCCTTAACTTTAACAACAAGAGACTATCATTTTCATCAAACTTTTATTTAGTCTCACATGACTAGTTTTGGATTACTCAACAACCCTAACTTGAAATAATCATAACTTTGTACCTGTAATGAATAAAGATATGAAACTGATACACAATATTCTTCAGTTTGTTTTGTGCAATTCCTCCAGGTTTCACTACTTGGAACCTCTCAGAAAAGGAGTTATAGCAAAAATGGCATACCTTGTTGAATTTTGGCTTATTCTAGAGAGCGACCTTGTAGAGTGTGACCCGCACAGAATGTTTGTTGAATCAATATGAAACGGTTACACAACATACTACATATTGTACGCTAACCAACACATTTAGACTTACTAAATTTGGATCTGTTATGAAGAATTTATGACGTTTTTATCCGAAACACTTGTTTTAGACTAGTTTCAGGACTAGCCACAAATCCTATATTCCACGGAGTGTAAATCAAAAAATACAACGAATCACAAGATGATTTTTTTACCACATATACTTGGATATGATTTCTCAATGGCATATAAATTTCACAGTCTGAATCATTCTAGAAAAAAAAATATTGTGAAAATCGTGAGATGACCTGTAAATAGCATACCTTAGAAAGCAGCATCAAAAGAATTTATCCTTCCTTGAATTTCGGCCTTCTTTTCTTCACCTTCCCTCTGAAATTCATCTTAGATATAGTTTGTTTACCTCAGACACCTATAGGAATTCAGTATGCTCAAGTGTGATCTTAAATGAGAGAGTCTTGCCTCTTATATATACTCTCCAAATAGCTTCCTTAAAAACATCTTATAGATCACTTTGCCCACTTTCCTTATTTTAGGGTTAACCCACTTCTAATTTATCCATTAAAGTTATTATTTAAATAATTTATTTTTTATTCACTTTGAATTATAGTACACTCATCAGTTCACTTTATTATTTACCTTCTAAAATCCCTTAAACCACTTTGACTACTTTGACCTTTTGGGGCTTCTAGATGACATATGAGGGTCCTCCAACTTCATAAAGCCATAACTCTCAAACCATGAGGATTTATGTGACATTCCACATACCACCAGAAATGGAATGACATGTACTATCCATATAGAATAGTATTACCTACAAATATATCAAAACTCATACCATTATCCATCAAACAAACTTGGGTCCATTACCCAAACCTAGGTTTTCCAACTTCTCATGGCCATAACTCTCTAACCGTGAGGAGTTAAGTGGCGTTCCACAAACCACCGAAAATGGTATGACAAGCACTATCCATATAGGATAGTTTCACTAACAAATTAACTTACCTTCATCTCATTATTCCACAAATAATTATGGGTTCTCTAACCATACTTCTATTATGACTCAATCCACAAAGCGTCTTCCCATGAGGGATTTCACCATAAGGGGACCAATTTGGATTTCATCCATTTGCACTTATTATAAACCATGACAAGACAATAATGAGTCATTTTTACATCAAACAAACTTGGTTCCATTACCCAAACCTTTGTGCTAATGGGATTTCTTCAAGGGTTGACATCAATGGTAACCAACCTTAATCAACAAAGAAACATGAAGCGTATAATGAAGATCAAGTTAATGATCCCATGGAAGTAGATGAAAATAATACCATAGTTCAAGATGAGGGGACAAATCAAATGATCCAAGACTTATTCAGTCATCTAGAGGAGGACCATGGGGATAGTAGTGATGGTATTTATGATGAACCTCTGATTGAAAAGACAAATAAACGACTTTATAAAGGGTCAAGAACAAATATTCGCTCCACTAAATTGTTGTTGGTGAACTTAAAGGTTACGAATCATTTGTCGAACACTTGTATAACAAAGATCCTAAGGTATTTAATATGTTTCATCACATCTACATAAAGGTTGAATTTTTCCCCCCTTTTTTAGTGTTAATTAATGTGTAAAATAAAAATGCAATATTTAAAATTACCATTCTTTACATTAACTAGTTATTTTTTATGTTTTAGATTTTTAGGTGAATTTATGTTACCCTTGTCAAATATTTTACCTCGCACATATCGAGATTTACATGCCATTATGAAAGACATTGGAATGGAGTATCAAAGTATAGCTGCATGTCTTGATGATCATATTATATATTATGGACAACATGTGTTGAAAACAAAATGTCTAGTATGTGGTATCAGTAGATATTCAAACTGATTAAGTAACAAAAATGGTGCCTCGAAAGGTTCTCTGGCATATTCCCATAATTCCATGTTTACAGTGATTGTTCAGGTGCCAAAGCATAGCACAATTTATGGATTACCGTGCATGAAATATAATTGAAGATGGCGTTCTTCGAATACCTGTAGATGGTTATGCATTTAGGGAAATTGTTGCAAAATGGCCAGAATTTACAGATGAACCTCGTAATGTTAGGCTTTCATTGGCAACCAATGGCGTTAATCCATTTACAGAGATTTGTTTTGTTTACTCAATGTGGCCTATTTTTGTTATCAACGATAACATTCCTCCTTGGATGTCAATAAAGAGGGAGCACATAATGTTGACAATGATTGTTCCAGGTATTTGTTTACATTAATTTTTAGAATCTAAATTTTTCTTTTTTCTTTTTTTTTCATAATATCTTTTATTTATTTATTTACGTATATATGCATACCATAGTAGTAATTTCGTATAATTTCAAACAATTAGGTAAGTACCAAGTTAAATATATGAATGTGTATATCGAACCTCTTATCGATGAGCTACTAAAGTTATGGGAGGGCATCCCTACGTATGATATTTGTAAACCAATTGGGCAGAAGAGATTTCAATGTTGTGGAATACTTTTATGGACAATTCATGATGCCCCAGGACTAACACATTTTTGTGGTATGTAATGTTCCATATTGCACACCTGAACAGTATATAATTAATTGAAGATATCATGCATGTTGTTTAAGTAATCATTTCATATATTAATAATTTGCATTAATCCATTTGTTGTGGGTCTTCAAATAAAGGGTAAATTTGCATGTCCAGTTTGTGGTCCTAAGATGAAACCTTATCGGTCAAAAAGTTTAGTAAATGAGGTGTTTGACAACTATAGACACTTCCTCTCTAAGAACCATAAGTATCATACTACTAAAAAAGATATTTTCAATGGCAAACAAGAGATTGGACTAAACCCAGAAAGAATGACACCTCACCTATGGAAGTTGGCATATGACAGAATTAATCCTTGAGGTACGCATTTTGTTTATGTAACATAAATGGAATCATGTTTTGAAATTTTATTTTAATTATTCAATTTATTTTACCACTTTTGATAAATAGTGTTCTGATTTTTTGTATGCTTCATCAATGTCATCGTCGTGAAGGTAGTAATAATGGGCTTCCACGAGGAATGAAATGTTATTGCACTCAATTCATGAGGTTTCCTTACTACAAGAAGCTAAAAATAGTTCATATGTTTGATGCAATGCATATCGGGAAGAATGTGACAGAAATTTAATGGTGAATCATAGATGGGAGAAGGGATAAAGAAAAAATAGTCAAAATTTGTAATGACATTTAAAAAAACAATCATGCAATACAAAGTGTGATTCGAACAAATGGCGATGGAGACCAAAATAACCTTCCATGGTTATTAATAGAGCAGCAAAGCAATAGTGTAAAAGAGGTCATTCAAAGAATTAAATTTCCCACAAGTTTTTGTTCAAACATAAAGAATATCTTAACAAAGAAAGGTGAATTTGGTGGGGTAAAAATACATGATTGGGATACCTTCATTAAGGTAATTAATAATTTTAGTATTCATATTTATATATTGGTCGTATACATTTTTTGAGATTTTTATATTTTTGTCTAGTTTTGAAACAAGTAACGGTTTGTTTTTATTGTTACAGTATCTTTTACCTCTATCTCTCCCAAACGACTTTGGCAACAATGTCAAACAAGTTATATATGATCTTGGAAAATACATGAGGTAAGTAGATGCAATATACATTCAAAAAGTTTTTTCAATTTTTTGTTGTACTTAATGACATGTGTTTTACTTGTATTGTAATATGTATTATGTTTTGTTGAAATGTGTTATTTTCTTGCGTCATGATTTGTAGATGGTTGTCATTGAAAGAAATCCATGAAGATGATATAAAGTATTGGAAGAGAGAAATTCCTCGGTTATTGTGTGAAATGCAAAAGTATCTACCTCCGACATTTTTCAATGCACAAGAACACTACCTCATACACCAAGTTGAGGAGATTGAAATGTTTGGACCTGTACACACAAGATCGATGTGGATGGTGGAGAGGCACTTGAAATCATTGAAGGCTTTGGTTAGGCAAAGAGCACGTCCTGAGGGTTCTATGGTGGAGGGATATATGGTATATGAATCCATGGTGTATATTAGTCAGTATCTTTCTAAATTAGTAGCGCAAGCTATGCATGCAGTGGATTGCATTTGGGATGTGAACTCCATCAAAAAAATTGACGGGGAGCAGTTATTGGGGAAAGGTACAATGAAGAAAGTGAGAGGTAGTTAAATTGTGGATATTTGTAATAAATTTAATTTTTTTGTTTTTTTTTGTATATGATCATACTCATTTAATATTTATTCTTTCATCATTTATTAATATTTACCATGGTTATAACGAATATTTAATATTGGTGAATTGTGATTTTTTGATCGGTAAGTTGCTCAAGATTGGGATGCACTACATTTATACAATGCAAACAATCATGATTGGATGAAGGTATGGATTGATAGATGTAAACAACGTCGTTGTGGTAGGTTTTCATGGAAAGAACTGTCTAAATTGGTTAGAGAAGCTCGTCGTAATGGAGATTTTGATGTTACACAGAGGGAAATAGATTTAGCATATTGTTTGAAAGATGGAAAGGCAAGCAAATTCACCCATTTTATTCAGTTATTTAATATTATATTAATGTGATTGTAAGTGTTTTCTTTCATATTGTACTTTCCAAGTTATATAAATTTGTTTATTATTAATTGGCATGCATCTTTTACATGTGTAGCATATTGCAATTGAAACACCACAAGGCTATGTGGTGCAATGGCCGTAAATTTCACATCAAACAGTTGGATGAAACCAGGAAAACTTATGATAGTGGGATAACTGCAATATTACAGGTCACTAATGTTTCCTCTAGGAGTGACAGACATCCTCGAGAATCTGAAAATAGATACTATGGGTTTTTGAACGATATAATTGAGTCTAACTTTAATTCCTTCAAATTAGTTTTGTTCAATGTCAAATGGTATAGGTTACGAATGCATGAACATGATGAGGAAAGAACTGTTATTCAGCATGCCAATGGATTTTCAATGATTAAAATAATGGTTTTTGAAAAAGAAAATGACCACTATGTTTTTCCAAGTCAATGTGAAGAAGTCTTTTACTCAAAGGTTCCAGGTAAGAGGGATTGGTCATTTGTTGTTAGATATGATCCAAGCGGAAGGCTAGTAAAGTATATTGTAGATAAAGAAGATGATATTGAAAAAGAATATGATGTAGAGCTAGAGCAGAAAGAATATGGGTCGATAGATGAAGAAGACGGAGAAGATGAACCAAGCGTAGGATACAATGCGCCAGTTTTTTATGATGATATCGATGAATATATGCTCGAAAATGACATTGACGACGATGATGATATCATCAATCCTTTCAACATTGTTTCTAAACCGGATGTTGATACATATTTCGAGTTGGATGATCAAGAAGAAGATACAAAAGAAGGATGATACAAATGTTGTGTTGGATGCGGTACATAACTAGATATTTTAATTTGTATGGATTATTCTCTTTAAATATTTTTTATGTGGGTTAATTACATGTTTTTAAGTTTTATTTCATTTTTTGATATGCTATGCTACATGTTGTTAATTGTTGTTGTAATCAATATTAAGAATTGAATACTTATGGGAGGGTTGTTCGAGAAAATTTCCAATTGTTTTACAATTGATCAACAAAAATTTACAAACCAAATTAACCTATAAACCAAACTAAACTAAATTTACCTATAAACTAACCTAAATTAATGATAGCAATACTTAGATTGGTGATACAAACACGAAGAATGATCAAAAGAGGCATGACGGAATAGAGATAAATATCGAAACGAAATGAGACGGTAATTATGAATTCATGCACATGTGCATGAATTGTTATAAAACACGGTAATTCATTAATGAAGATATTGTCGTAATGGAGGTTAGGTCATGAAAAGGGGTCAAAGAAGACATGGTCATGTTAGAAATGAAAAGGAAAATGTGACCAAAGAGGAGACCAATTAGATATAGGCACATGACTAGTGTTGATTACTACAATAAGTGTCCATTCTCGTCGACCCCGCAAAGTGACCAGTTAATGGGGCCAACGTTGAAATTTTCTCAAACTTTTCCTGTAGTCATTGAAATTTGACACGGTTGCACTAAATGCATTCCTTGATGGTATGGGAGGGTTTCAAGACTCAAATATTACTCATATTTTACCCACATAAGTGAATGGTCTGTAAATGGTTGGTGGCCAATAAGTAGAATATGGTCAGTAGCTTAGATGAGAGCAAAAATCAAAGATAAGATCAAATAACGGATGAAGCTTGTGCAATTTTTTGAGTACTTGTCTATCGAGTATTAGTGTGTTTTGACAAACTTTTGATATAGTCCATAAATATTTATCAAGGCTAGGTCGTGAAAAGGGGTCAAAAAAGACATGGGCGTGTGAGCGATGAGAAGGAAAAGGTGACCAAAGAGAAGACCAATTAGATATAGGCACATGATCGATGTTGATTACTATAATAAGTGTTGATTCTCGTTGACCCCGCAAAGTGACCAGTTAATGTGCCCAAAGTTGAAATTTTCTCAAACTTTTCCTGTAGTCATTGAAATTTGACATGGCTACACTAGATACGTGCCTTTACGGTATGGGAGTGTTTAAAGACTCAAATATTACTCATATTATACCCACATGAGTGAATGGTATGTAATTGGGTGGCCAATAAGTGGAATATGTTCAATAGCTTAGATGAGAGCAAAAAATCAAAGATAAGATCAAATAACCGACGAAGCTTGTGTAATTTTTCGAGTACTTGTCTATCAACTATTAGTGTGTTTTGACAAACTTTTGATATAGTCCATAAATATTTATCGAGGTTGGGTCATGAAAAGGGGTCAAAGAAGACATGATCGTGTGATAACTAAGAAGGAAAAGGTGACCAAAGAGAAGACCAATTAGATATAGGCAAATGACCAATGTTGATTACTAGAATAAGTGTTGATTCTCATCGACCCCACAAAGTGACCAGTTAATGGGGCCAACATTGAAAGTTTCTCAAACTTTTCCTGTCATCATTGAAATTTGACATGGTTGCACTAGATGCATGTCTTGACGGTATGGGAGGGTTTCAAGAGTCAAAGATTACTCATATTATACCCACATAAGCAAGTGGTCTATAATGAGGTGGCCAATAAGTAGAATATGGTCAATAGCTTAGATGAGAGCAAAAATAAAAGATAAGATCAAATAACAGATGAAGCTTGTGCAATTTTTGAGTACTTTTCTATCGAGTATTACTATGTTTTAACAAACTTGTGATATAGTCCATAAATATTTATCGAGGTTAGGTCATGAAAAGGGATCAAATAAGACATGGTCATGTGAGAAATAAGAAGAAAAGGTGACCAAAGAGAAGACCAATTAGATATAAGAACATGACCAGTGTTGATTACTAGAATAAGTGTTGATTCTCATCGACCCCGCAAAGTGACCAGTTAATGGGGCCAACGTTGAAATTTTCTCAAATTTTTCCTATCTTCATTGAAATTTGACATGGTTGCACTAGATGCATGCCTTGACGGTATGGGAGGGTTTCAAGACTCAAAGATTACTCATATTATACCCACATAAGAGAATGGTCTATAACTGGGTGGCCAATAAGTAGAATATGGTCAATAGCTTAGATGAGAGTAAAAATCAAAGATAAGATCAAATAACAGACAAATCTTGTGCAATTTTTCGAGTACTTGTCTATCAAGTATTAGTGTGTTTTGAAAAACTTGTGATATAGTCCATAAATATTTATCAAGGTTAGGTCATGAAAAGGGGTCAAAGAAGACATGGTCGTGTGAGAATTGAGAAGGAAAAGGTGACCAAAGAGAAGACCAGTTAGATATAGACACATGACCAGTGTTGATTACTAGAATAAGTGTTAATTCTCGTCAACCCCCCAAAGTGACCAGTTAATGGGGCCAACGTTGAAATTTCTCATACTTTTTCTATAGTCATTGAAATTTGACATGGTTGCACTAGATTCATTCCTTGACAGTATGGGAGGGTTTCAAGACTCAAATATTACTCATATTATACCCACATAAGTGAATGGTCTATAACTGGGTGGCCAGTAAGTGGAATATGGTCAATAGCTTAGATGAGAGAAAAAATCAAATATAAGATCAAATAATTGACGAAGCTTGTGCAATTTTTCAAGTACTTGTTTATTGAGTATTAGTGTGTTTTGACAAACTTGTGATATAGTCCATAAATATTTATTGAGGTTAGGTCATGAAACAAGGTCAAAGAAGACATGGTCATGTGAGAACTGAGAAGGAAAAGGTGACCAAAGAGAAGACCAATTAGATATAGGCACATGACCAGTGTTGATTACTAGAATAAGTGTTGATTCTCGTTGACCCCGCAAAGTGACCATTTAATGGGGCCAATGTTGAAATTTCTCAAAATTTTCCTGTAGTCGTTGAAATTTGACATGGTTGCACTAGATGCATGCTTTGACGGTATGGGAGGGTTTCAAGACTCAAAGATTACTCGTATTATACCCACATAAGTGAATGGTCTATAACTGGGTGGCCAATAAGTGGAATATGGTCAATAGCTTAGATGAGAGCACAAATCAAAGATAATATCAAATAACAGATGAAGCTTGTGCAATTTTTCGAGTACTTGTCTATTGAGTATTACTGTGTTTTGACAAACTTGTGATATAGTCCATAAATATTAATCGAGGTTAGGTCATGAAAAGGGGTCAAAGAAGACATGGTCATGTAAGAACTGAGAAGGAAAAGGTGACCAAAGAGAATCCCAATTAGATATAGGCACATGACCAGTGTTGATTACTAGAATAAGTGTTGATTCTCTTCGACCTCGCAAAGTGACCAGTTATTGGGGCCAACGTTGAAATTTTCTCAAACTTTTCCTGTAGTCATTGAAATTTGACATGGTTGCACTAGATGCATGCCTTGAAGGTATGGGAGGGTTTCAAGACTCAAATATTACTCATATTATACCCACATAAGCGAATGGTCTGTAATTGGGTGGCCAATAATTGGAATATGGTCAATAGATTAGATGAGAGCAAAAATCAAAGATAAGATCAAATAACCGACGAAGCTTCTGCAATTTTTAAAGTACTTGTCTATTGAGTATTAGTGTGTTTTGACAAACTTGTGTTATATTCCATAAATATTTATCAAGGTTAGGTCATGAAAAGGGGTCAAAGAAGACATGGTCATGTGAGAAATGAGAGGGAAAAGGTGACCAAAGAGAAGACCAATTAGATATAGGCACATGACCAGTGTTGATTACTAGAATAAGAGTTGATTCTCTTCGACCCTGCAAAGTGACCAGTTATGAGGCCAACATTGAAATTTTCTCAAACTTTTCCTGTAGTCATTGAAATTTGACATGGTGGCACTAGATGCATTCCTTGAAAGTATGGGAGGGTTTCAAGACTCAAATATTACTCATATTATACCCACATAAGTGAATGGTCTGTAAATGGGTGGCCAATAAGTGGAATATGATCAATATATTAGATGAGAGAACAAATCAAAGATAAGATCAAATAACAGATGGAGCTTGTTCAATTTTTCGAGTAATTGTCTATCGAGTATTATTGTGTTTTGACAAACTTGTGATATAGTCCATAAATATTTATCGAGGTTAGTCATGAAAAGGGGTCAAAGAAGACATGGTCGTGTGAGAAATGAATAGGAAAAGGTAACCAAAGAGAATACCAATTAGATATAGGCACATGACCAGTGTTGATTACTAGAATAAGTGTTGATTCTCGTCGACCCCACAAAGTGACTAGTTAATGGGGCCAATGTTGAAATTTTCTCAAACTTTTCCTGTAGTCATTGAAATTTGACATGGTTGCACTAGATGCATGCCTTGACGGTATGGGAGGGTTTCAAGACTCAAATATTACTCATATTATACCCACATAAGTGAATGGTCTGTAATTGGGTGGCCAATAATTGGAATATGTTTAATAGCTTAGATGAGAGAAAAAATCAAAGATAAGATCAAATAACTGACAAAGCTTGTGCAATTTTTTGAGTACTTGTCTATCAAGTATTATTCTGTTTTGAAAAACTTGTGATATAGTCCATAAATATTTATCGAGGTTAGGTCGTGAAAAGGGGTCAAAGAAGACATGGTCGTGTGAGAACTGAGAAGGAAAAGGTGACCAAAGAGAAGACCAATTGGATATAGGCACATGACCAGTGTTGATTACTATAATAACTGTTGATTCTTGTCAACCCCGCAAAATGACCAGTTAATGGGGCCAACGTTGAAATTTTCTCAAAATTTTCCTGTAGTCATTGAAATTTTATATGGTTTCACTAGATGCATGCCTTGACAGTATGGGAGGGTTTCAAGACTCAAAGATTACTCATATTATACCCACAGAAGTGAATGGCATGTAATTGGGTGGCCAATAAGTGCAATATGGTCAATAGCTTAGATGAGAGAAAAAATCAAAGATAAGATCAAATAATCATTGAAGCTCGTGTAATTTTTTGAGTACTTGTTTATCGAGTATTAATGTGTAATTTTGAAAAACTTGTGATATAGTCCATAAACATTTATCGAGGTTAGGTCATGAAAAGGGGTCAAATAAGACATGGTCGTGTGAGAACTGAGAAGGAAAAGGTGACCAAAGAGAAGACCGATTAGATATAGGCACATGACCAGTGTTTATTACTAGAATAAGTGTTGATTCTCGTCGACCCTGCAAAGTGACAAGTTAATGGGGCCAACATTGAAATTTTCTCAAACTTTTCCTGTAGTCATTGAAATTTGACATGGTTGCACTAGATCCATGCCTTGACGGTATGGGAGGGTTTCAAGACTCAATGATTGCTCATATTATACCCACATAAGTGAATGGTGTGTAATTGGGTGGCCAATAAGTGGAATATGGTCAATAGCTTAGATGAGAGAAAAAATCAAAGATAAGATCAAATAACTGATTAAGCTTGTGAAATTTTTTGAGTACTTGTTTATCGAGTATTAATGTGTAATTTTGAAAAACTTGTGATATAGTCCATAAGTATTTATCAAGGTTAGGTCATGAAAAGGGGTCAAATAAGACATGGTCGTGTGAGAACTAAGAAGGAAAAGGTGACCAAAGAGAAGACAAATTAGTTATAGGCACATGACCAGTGTACTTAATTACTAGAATAAGTGTTGATTCTCGTCAACCCCTCAAATTGACTAGTTAATGGTGCCAACGTTGAAATTTTCTCAAACTTTTCCTGTAGTCATTGAAATTTGACATGGTTGCACTAAATGCATGCCTTGACGATATGGGAGGGTTTCAAGACTCAAAAATTACTCATATTATACCCACATAAGAGAATGTTCTATAACTGGGTGGTCAATAAGTGGAATATGGTCAATAGCTTAAATTAAAGAAAAAATCAAAGATAAGACCAAATAATCAACGAAGCTTGTGCAATTTTTTGAGTACTTGTTTATTGAGTATTAATGTGTAAGTTTGACAAACTTGTGATAGAGTCCATAAATATTTATCAAGGTTAGGTCATGAAAAGGGGTCAAAGAAGACATGGTCATGTGAGAACTGAGAAAGAAAAGGTGACCAAAGAGAATCCCAATTAGATATAGGCACATGACCAGTGTTGATTACTACAATAAGTGTTGATTCTCGTCGAGCCCGCAAAGTGACCAGTTAATGGGGACAACGTTGAAATTTTCTCAAACTTTTCATGTAGTCATTGAAATTTGACATGGTTGCACTAGATGCATGCCTTGAAGGTATGGGAGGGTTTAAAGACTCAAAGATCACTCATATTATACCCACATAAGTGAATGGTCTGTAACTGGGTGGTCAATAAGTGGAATATGGTTGATAGATTAGATGAGAGCAAAAATCAAAGATAAGATCAAATAACCGACGAAGCTTGTGCAATTTTTCAAGAACTTGTCTATCGAGTATTAGTGTGTTTTGACAAACTTCTGATATAGTCCATAAATATTTATCGAGGTTAGGTCATGACATTAGTCTAAAAGAGGGAATTTTCTTCCTCTTACTAGGTATTGGTTGTCTCTAGCTAATCCTTCAATATTCCATTTGTGTTCACAATAGAGAAACAATAGTTGTAAGGCATTTGATTGTTTAGAAAGTCGATCATGAGATTCTTGCAAGGAAATATATTTCTTCTTGCAAATTTCCTACAATTTCTACAAAATCAGTTCTTCATATTCATCTTTGTGGTTTTTGTAGATACCATATTATTAATGTAATAAATTGTAGAATGCATCTAGACCACTTAAAAGCCTATGTCATTGCTAATAAGGATCTTCATTGTTTGAATGCAAATTCGTACCAAACCATTCATTAACACAATCATTGTTTGTGGTGTATAAGTGAGTATTTTGTCTTTAGATTTTTAGGAATAAATCATCTAAGCCTAATAACAACAATCAAGAACCTATATTTTGATGCTTGATGAATAAACCATTCATTCAAGAGTTATGTTATATAATTATTCATTGTCCTACTTTTAAATCAAGATTCCATCTACATTTTAGGTCTTGGATTTTCCATGTGAATG
>ML803617.1:22342-41015 GCA_009831015.1 Picea engelmannii | reverse complement strand
ACAAACACGGAAATTTCTTTAAAGAGAATAATTTTAAGAAGAAAAGTCTTTGTGTAAACAATGATGATGATCCTTCAGATGATGAAGACAATGACTCCTCTATTGAAGATAAACTAAATGACTTCATACTTATGGCCAAAGAGTATTATGATAATAAAAGCATAGGAAGTGAGGCTAATGAAGAAGAAGTTGTGGTTGATATGAAAGGAGAACTTATCAGTGCACTGGAAGAGATTGACAGAATCAGAATTAAGAACAGAAAGCAAAAACAACTACTGATACAGTTCGAGAAAGACAGTAAAGAACCTGTTAAAGACCTTGTCCTACTAAAAGTGGAATTAGAAGAGGCAAATAAAATCGAAGACATTCTGAAATGACAGTTATCATAAAAGAAGGCAAGATGTGAAGCCTTAGAACAAGAAGTAGTGAAAACTAGGAAAGAGATGAAGAAGTTTCAAGCCCTGTATAATCAGAACCTGTCAAGTATCAAAGCCTCAGAAGGATTAGCCACCATTCTAAATCAGTAAAGGAATCCAAAGTTGAAAACTAGTTTGGGTTATGAAGAGAGATCAAGTAGTGGTAAGCCAAGAAATGAAGAACCCATCAAGTTTGTCAAATCTACAACCAACGACGACAACAAACCTGCAAAACCAAAGGAAGAAAATCAGTCGCCCAGGACGAGTAAGGAAAAAGGTGTCAGGACTGAATCTATAGAACAGAGAAATAATGCACTCCCTGCTCAAAGACATCATCAGCATGGAAGAAATCCATGTGCTCAAAGAAGACAACCATTCTCCAGGTACAAAGAATTTTTCTATGGATATTGTTTCTATTGTTCTAACTTTGGTCACAAAGTTGTAAATTGTTCCTTAAGACTTAGAAATGAGCAATTAAGATTTCAAAGGAAGAAATATATGCCACAACAAAGAATGATACAGCCAAGTAACAAACCATCACAGATTGCAAATTGACAAATTAAGTCCAGAGACATGCAACTAAGGAGGTCAAGAAATAATAAACAGACAATGAGTAGACAACGCTGCAAAAATAACTTTGACCTTTTGAACAATGAGATTGAATGCTACATCTGTCATAACTATGGACATAAAGCTGCATAATGTCGCTTAAGGAATTACAAGACAGATTTGATCCCCACTGCTGAAAATGTCAAGGTTTGGAAGAAGAAAGCAGATGACAAGTGTGGACTAGTGTTATCAACCCAAAGACAAAAGAATCCCTGGTATATTGACAGTGGATGTTCCAAACATATGACTGGAGACAAAAGTAAGTTTCTAACTCTAAGTGAAAGCAAATCAGGGAATGTAACTTTTGGAAATGATGCACCAGGAAAAATAAAAGGTAAAGGAATGGTAAGTTTGAATAATGGAAAAGGGAAAGCTCAAGATGTGTTGCTTGTAGAAGGTCTGAAACATAATCTTCTTAGTGTCATTCAAGTTTGTGACCAAGGATGTGAAGTTGTTTTTACCTCTAAAGACTGTAGAATAAAATCTGTGAATTTAGGACAGCTAGTTGCAAAAGGGATAAGAACAGAAAACAATGTTTATGTGTTAAAAGAAGAAAAAGAAGAATGCCACTTAAGCAAGTATGATGAAAGCTGGTTATGGCATAGGAGACTTGGACATCTAAACTTTGACCACTTAATCAAACTCAAGAATCTCGAGGCAGTAAAAGATCTTCCGATAATATCAAAGCCCCAAGATTCTATGTGTAAACCCTGCCAAGTAGGAAAGCTAACCAGGGCACAGTTTAAGTCCAAGATCTTTCCTTCAACGGAGAAACCACTCCAACTAGTTTATATGGATTTATGTGGACCATCAAGACAGGAAGGCACAAGGAAAGAAAACTACTTCATGTTGATTATTGATGATTACTCCAGACTTACTTGGGTTGCCTTTCTCAAGGAAAAAGCTGAAGCATTTGAGAAGTTTAAAATATTTAAGGCTTTAACTGAGACTCAAACAAGCAAGAGGTTAAAGGCAGTAAGATCAGACCGAGGAGGAGATTTTATGTCGAGTGATTTCAAGGAATTCTGTGATAAGCATGGGATCAAGAGAGAATACACAATCCCAAGAACTCCACAACAAAATGGAGTTGTTGAGAAGCAAAATAGAACAGTGCAGCAAATGGCCAGGTCAATGATGAATGAGAAGAACATTGGTCAAACCTACTGGGTAGAAGCAATACACACAGCAGTCCATGTTCTTAACAAATCCCACCTCAGACCACAAAGTGACAAGACACCTTATGAACTGTGGTATGGGAGACCTGCTTCAATCAAACACTTCAAAGTCTTTGGGAGTGAATGTTACATAAAGAATAATGATGAGAACCTTGGCAAATATGATGGCAGGGCTGATGAAGGTATATTCTTAGGGTATGCTACAAACAGTAAAGGATACAGATGCTATAATAAGAGGTTGCATAAAATGCTTGACTGTATTGACATAAAAGTTGATGAAGGAACCCCAGCAAGAGAGGTGTACAGTAATGAGTCTTCTACAGAGGACACAGCTAAAGCTGAAGATGAACAGGTCCAAGAATCAAAAAATGAAGACTCTGAATCAGATGAAGACACAGATACTCAGACAGACTCAAATCAGCAGACAACTTCAAATTCCTCCTCCATAATCACTCAAAAGAATCATCTTGCTAGTCAGATAATTGGTGAAAAAGACAAAGGTGTACAAACCAAGAGAAAGATTATCAAAAACATCGAACAATCACATATAGCTTTCATATCCATGCTGGAACCCAAGAATTTTAATGAAGCTAGCAAAGATCACCATTGGGTTAAAGCAATGAATGATGAACTTGATCAGATTGAGAAAAACAATACGTGGGAGATGGTTCATAGACCTGAAGAGAAAAATATCATTGGCTCCAAATGGATCTTTAAGAATAAGTTGAATAAGCAGGGACAAGTTGTCAGGAACAAAGCAAGATTGGTTTGTAAAGGGTATGCTCAAATAGAAGGACTGGATTTTGATGAAACACTTGCACCCATAGCAAGATTAGAAGCTATCAGAATATTTCTTGCCTATGCTTGTCATAAAAGGTTTAAAGTCTATCAAATGGATGTCAAGTCAGCTTTTCAAAATGGAGATTTAAGTGATGAAACACTTGCACCCATAGCAAGATTAGAAGCTATCAGAATATTTCTTGCCTATGCTTGTCATAAAAGGTTTAAAGTCTATCAAATGGATGTCAAGTCAGCTTTTCAAAATGGAGATTTAAGTGAAGAAGTCTATATGGAACAACCAGAGGTTTTCAAACTATCTAATAACCCTGACTTAGTATGCAAGCTGAAGAAAGCTTTATATGGGTTAAAACAAGCCCCTTGTGCCTGGTATCACAAATTGGATACGTATCTCAAAGACAAAGGGTTCAAGAGAGGAACAGTTGACAACAATCTATATATCAAAACAGAGGATAATGATTTTCTCGTCGTGTTGGTCTATGTAGATGACATCATCTTCGAATGTAATAAGGATTCATTGGTACAATGGTTTTCTTATGCCATGGAGTCTGAGTTTGAAATGTCTATGATAGGTGAACTGTCATTTTTTCTAGGTCTGCAAATTACTCAGAGGTCTAAAGGGATGTTCATTTCTCAAGAAAAATATCTAAGAGAAATGTTGAAAAGGTTTCAAATGGAAGATTCTAAACCTGTGGGCACACCTATGGTTACTGGATGCAAATTAAGAAAATATGATGACTCACCTGATGTTGATCAAAGTTCATATAGGTCAATGATAGGAAGTCTTATGTACATCACAACATCTCATCCAGACATAATGCATGTTGTTGGAATGGTAGGAAGATATCAGTCTACACCTAAACAGAGTGATTTTCTAGCTGTCAAAAGGATATTCAGATATTTGAAAGAAACAATGAACTATGGCTTATGGTATCCTAAGAATCAGAATTTTCAATTATCAGTCTACTCCAATGTTGATTGGGATAACTACATGGATGAAAGGAAAAGCACGAGTGGAGGTGCGTTCTTCTTAGGAGATTCTCTACTAGCATGGTTGATAAAAAGCAAGGTTCCATTTCTTTATCAACCACAGAGGCAGAGTACAGTGTTGTTGCTACCTGTTTCACTCAGGTATTACGGATGATTCAAACACTTGCAGACTTGGAGGTAAAATACGATGCACCAATCCCAATTCATTGTGACAACACTAGTGCCATCAGTGTGTCCAAGAATCCTATATTCCAGTCCAAGACCAAGCATATTCCCATAAAATACCATTTTCTGAGAGATCAAGTCACCAATCAAATTGTTCAGGTCCATTACATTCCAACCATAGAACAAATTGCATACATATTTACTAAACCCCTAGCCAAGAAACCATTTGAATATCTCCGACAGAAGTTGGGTGTCATCCTGTCTCACATCTAAGAGAGTCCATCCTGTTAGGGGGAGTTTCTATTGATTGAATATCTGATACCTCCGAAAAATACTGCAACAGCTCAGGGGGAGCATGTTTTCTTTGACATTGATGTCAAAGGGGGAGAAAAGAACAGGTCCAGGTGCCTTTGTTGCCATCAATGCCAAAGGGGTATATTGCTGGCATGTTTTATAAGCAGTGTATGCTTGTCATTGATGGAAAGTAAAACAATGCCGATGGATTAAGTACAGGAAGAATGTTCCAGGCGAGCACCAGAAGTATTTTGGGAAGACACAGCAGAGCAAGATCGATAAGATCAGAAGAGATAGTGCAGAGGATTGTTGGCATGTTTAACAGGCAGAGTGTGCTTGTCATTGATGGCAAGATCAGAGTATGCATCAATGGAAAAACAGGAACAAAGTAAGCTCAAGAGGAATTAACGCAGAGTGCAAGAGTGTGCTTGTTCATTTGATGGAAAATAGGCAGGCAAGGAAGACCAGCAGCGCAACGATGATCAAATGGAAAGATCGAAGTGTTGGTCTGACTCCATCTCGGAGTTTCGGATATTGGGATTTCGGATACTGGGAGTTGGAGATGTCAAGAACTCCCACTACAGGAGTCCCGAAGTCACAAAATGTGAAATCGCGATATAACCTAAACCGTTGGATCAAGGAAAAATCTGGACCATCGATCTAAGAAGGATACATGGTGAAAGATCATCCTTTCACTGACTGGAAAGTCAAAGGAACGAGGTTCCCTAACCTCTCGAACTCACGATATGCGAAATCACGAAATAACTTAACTGTCAGATCGAGGTTTGATCTGGACCATTGATCTGACTCCATTTCGGAGCTTCAGATACCAGGAGTTGGAAGAGTCAAGTGTCGAGACTCTTCATCACAAGAGTCCCGAAGCGGCGAAATGCGAAACGCCGAAATCCTGAAACAACCACATCAACAAAGACTCCATTTCAGAGTTTCGCAGACCAGGACTTGGAGATGTTGAGAACATTCACAACAAGAATGCCAAAATCGTGATATGCGAAATCGCGAAGTGATCTAGGCCGTTAGATCGAGGAGGTGAATATGGCAGACCACATCAAAAAGGACAGGTGGAAGACTATGTCAGTATTGACACATGGAACGATTAGACAACGACAAGTGTCAAGTTGATTTGGCATTTCAGGCCACTGGAAATCACAATTCTGAGTGACACGTGGCAGCCACTCGGGTCACAACATGTCATCGAGTGACGCAAGAGTGACCTCACTCCGGGAGTTTTTGCTTCGATATTTTTAGCTTCATCACTCCCCCAAAGTCCCAAAGGTTGAAGTCTCGGGGCAAAGGATAGTCGTTCGATCACCATTGATCATGGACCATTGATCTGGAGATAGAAATTCTTGTTTGATTGGAGAGTGGTCATATCTCGATGGTCACATCATCGAAGAGTTGTAGAGAAGAGCTCGAAGTGGAAAGCTTCATTTCAGAGTTTCGAGGACCGCGACATGGAGCATAAATAAATATTCACCACCAAAATGTCAAAGTGTGAAATGGTGAAATAAACGCAAGACCCTATGGAGTCAATCCAATGGTGTAGGTGATTTTGAATATGATCGAAGGGATATTGTTGCACTTCAGAGTGTAACTTCTAGAAACGACTAATGGTTTCTACCAGAGGAATCAAAGAGGCCTCAGTGTGATTGCCAAATAAGATGAAGAGGCTCGAGGCATCTTCCAGTGGAATGAAGACTATTCTTAGAGGTGATTGACAGATGGAAGAGCGTTGAAGCCTGTAACTGCAACAGAGAGAATGAGCTCGACTATGATGAAGAAGATGAAGAGTCTCAACTGCCAGACAGGCTAAGGAATCTCAACATAACACCCAGTGATGTTGGATGCATGGGTTGAACCACCAGAGAAGCTGAAGAGTTGCAATGATGATCATGCATAGCACTTGACATGAGGAGGACATGCAAAATGGAGAGAGGAGTGGATGTTTGAGGAGGAAAGTGGTGGTATGGTGAAGTGGCAGTGAACACCCCGATGTGGAGTACATTGGCGTGGTGAGAGCATGCAGGAGGAGGCATATTGCATGCACAAGGAGCACAGAGACTATAAGAATGTGGAACAAAGAAGAGATGGGGGTTGTTGTTAAGGGTGATTGACGTGTGAAAAAGGATGTAGAGCACAACAGCAGAAATGCATAGAAGAGGAATGGTGCATTGAAGGCACATGGTGCACAGAGCATAAAAGGCAAAAGAATAGAAAGCGCAAGGAGGGGTGCATGAAGACATTGAGGCAGACAGAGAAAGGCAGTGTAGCAGAACAGTGATGAAACTGGTAAGCCATTGATGAACATGATATCACTGTAATAAGTTTTTGTAACAAAGATTCATATTCCAGGGTCGTAGGGAGGTGCTAGGGAGGACGGTTTTCCTCAAAGGTTCAAGTGGGTGCTTGAACACAAGGAGTTGTAGCTTCCTTCTAGTTGGTGCTAGAGAGACCAGGGAGTTGGTGCTTCCTTCTAGTTGGTGCTACAGAAACCAGGGAGTTGGTGCTTCCTTCTAGTTGGTGCTAGAGAAACCAGAGAGTTGGTGATTCCTTCTAGTTGGTGCTAGAGAATCCAAAGAGTTGGTGCTCTCAGCAAGTAGCAGTTTGCAAAACAGAGGTTGTAGCCTCATTATGAGTTGTTGCTCATAAGTATGATAATGTACAGAATGTAAAGATAACTTATCATATAAAGAAGAAGAGGTTTTTACCCTTTATGGGTTTCCTCAGGAAATATTTGTCTCTGTGTATCTCATATGTGTGAATAATGTTGAATGTTATATTGCTTACTTCCCTGCATTGTTGTGACTGTCATTAAGTTCTCTACAAAGAGTTTAAAATAAGCATAATTGTTTAAGCACGGTGATAATTGATTCACCCCCCCTTCTCAGTTGTCTAACATAGCTATCATGTGTGGGTTCTCAAATGTACTAAGATTGAACAATTAATAAACCCTTATATATATCATTTTTGTAATGCAGAATGTCTATGTAGCAATACAAAACCAATTCATATAGAATAAAAAATATTCATACAAAAAGAATGTAATCAATAAGTTATACACAAATCACCATATGATCTTCATTTATTCCTTGACATTCACAACCCCCAACTTACAACTCCTAGTGCTCAAATTATCTCACTAGTCATGGCACGAGTCCCTCTACTAATACTAATATTTTATGTGTCACTACCATGGAATGGTGTTACAACTCATCACATGGGAATTGCCCCAACCATTATCTTTTGGCTCAAAATTTGGAACATGGAACTCCTTATCATCATATTAGGAAATTGTCTTTTTTTTAGATAGGGGTGTTCTAAACATACAATTGGGGGGTGGTGATGGGCCTTCAATTTGTCACTTTCCATGGCCCACATTATGTCCAAATTTGATACATTTTTCCTCATAAGCCAAGACCTTCCTGGAAAAAATTATCACTTGTGATGACCGATGTAGATACTATGACTCATTCTTATATAATAAAATGTGATATTACTTAATCTAAATGTGAATTTGATATATGCTTGATATTAAGTGTTTTTTATGGTTTTGTGTGATTTGAATCTTTAATTTAATATGGTTCACAAGCAGGAAATAGTGCAACTATGGTGAATGGATTTAACCCACATGACAATTTTATCTCCTTCATTCATTGGCATAGACCACTTTTTTTAATGGTTGACAAATTTTAGGGATATTGTCCCTTCACAACCTTCAAAATTGCTAGCACTTAAAGGCAGTCATAAAGACCCTATGCGATTCAATATCTTGTTAATCTTGAGGATTTGAATTGACAAAGGAGGTTAATAGTTCCTTGAACAACATGCAATAAATTAGGTAATTAAGTAACAACTCCCACCAATCAAGGGATTGATTAGATGGGCTAGATAGGACTCTTTTCAAGTATAAATAGAGTCATAGTTGATAGAGTATATATTTAGTATTGTGGTTGCATTTTCCTTCTTGTTGTTCAAGCTAGTTAGAATTGTAGCCAAGAGGAAAATTTATGCCCAAAATATGAGAAAATATGTGAGGGCATGCATGTGTAGCTATCATCTGTGGGTTCTCAAATGTACTAAGATTGAATATTAATAAACCTTGATATATATCATTTTTGTAATGCAAAATGTCTATGTAGCATACAAAACCAATTCATATAGAATCAAAAATATCCATACAAAAAGAAGGTAATCAAGAAGTCATACACAAATCACCATATGATCTTCATTCATTCCTTATCATTCACAACCCCCAACTTACAACTCCTAGTGCTCAAATGATCTTACTAGCCATGGTATGAGTCCCTATACTAAGACTAATCTTTTATGTGTCACTATCATGGAATGGTGTTACAACTCATCACATGGAAATGGCCCCAACCATTATTTGTTGGCTCAAAATTTGGAACATGGAAATCCTTATCATCATTTCCCCACATAGCTTCCTTTGAGCCTTTTTTTCTATTTTAGAAATAAGGGTGAATTGTGGGAACTTTTTATTATGGAATTGTAGTGGAAGCTTGTGAGGAAACTATATCGTTACTTCTACCATTTGGGATTAGTTGGACCAACTCTATGTTGTGGCCTCTTGTTTCATCCCTAGAACACTCTACATCAAACATAGTGTGTTGACAATTTGGCAAGGGATCTATACATTTAATGTAGGAATTATACCTAATAGACCAATTAGGATAGTAAAACCTAGGGGATCTCTTCAAATATATCCCTTGTATAATCCACATAGATATGTGGGATAACACCTACCATGAACACTCCAACATTCCAACATTCCATTCCTCAAAATATACACATGTGAGTGGAAGCATTCCATGACTTCCATTTTTGTGTTCAAGGGACACTTAAAACAAAATTTACATTAAATCTACTCAGTCTACACATGTTTGTATCGTAGTAAACAAACTACAAGCCCCATATGTTTTCTTTTTTTACAAAGAATGTCAGTGAAGAATTATTGGCTTTGGGATGCATCCCTCATCCCTAATTCTATCTAGAATTGCACATGCTTCATTGAACTTTCCAGCAGCTTCAAAGCATAATGCTTGCAGTTAATTAGTATCATTTTAGGATTAACTTTAACAATGTTTTTAGGCAAGAGGAAAACTGAGCATCCAATCTTCCTTGCCACATTGATTATATAGGTTGCATTCAACCTATTTTATTTCTCATTCTCACCCTTTACATTTTCATCAATTGCCACAGATATATAAGAATTACATTTTTATCTCCTTCCACAATGTCATTCCAACAACATTAACAGGTGAAAAGTTTAGTTTCTTTCCAATTTTGATTACTTGATTACAACTTTCAACTTTTTTTAATGGCATATGATTCCAAGGTCTCTTCCTTGTGAACATGATCAACTGTATGCATATCATCAATGAAGAATGCCCCAACATTCAAATAGCCTTTAACAAATACATCACCATTAGAAGAACATGCCTTTGTAGTCTCGGGAGTTTCTCTCTTATGTTCAACATAATGAAGAGAAAATGATGTCATTCGTGTCCCACATGTTCAAGAATTTTATTGAAATTGCTATCATGTCCCATAGTCATTTATAGTGTTTTATGCCATGTTGGAAACATTATTACAGTCAATCACCATTGCATTAGGTTCATGCTTGAACAAACCAAACCATGCACCATTTTCCCCAAATTTTCTCATTGTTGGGGTGAGTTTTAAATGTGACAATGCATGTCATCCCTACCATTAATGCATGTCATATTGACATCTTCACCTCATGATAACCTTTCATTAGATTCCATGCCTTAATATTTTCCAATGAGCCCTCTTTTGTGCAATTTTGGCCATCAGTAGCAGCATCATTATCTCGAATTATATAGATTTAACCAAGATCCAACAATTTCCAACCAAAATAATATGTCCAAAAAACTCTGAAAAGAACAAAAAATTATAACGTTTAAACTAAAGCTTTGTTTTATCGGTGCAATAATTTATAACCAGCCATCAAAATTGTCCCTTCACATTGTTCTAAAAGAACATCTTTCAAAGAGATGTGCAGGCTTCGGTGAAGGATTAGAAAATGTTTTTTGTGAAATCTGTGGTGTGCCCTCCACACAGTCAAAACCTTGCAAATACCTCACGTTCATCTTTGTGGGTTTTGCCAAACAAAGATCTATTGAATTTGTCAAATGTCCTAAATGGCACTTCGACAAAGGGGAACGCAGACCACTATGCATTCTTTCATCTACACTGGATGCTTATGGTTGGGTAGTGAGATAGTGTTCATATGAAAACAATTCATTGGAACGGTTTTGTTTAAAAATAAGTGTTTTATCTATGCAATTTAATTATATATATTGTATGGGACATTGATTGATTGTTTCTCTCATTTTATGGTGTTATAGGACATACAAGAAAATAGGTCTTTGTCAGATCTATCTTCATTGAGTGAGGGAAGTTCAAATAGAATAGAGGAAAGTAAGACATCTAGTAGGTCTAACAGGCAGAGATCAACTAGAGGTGAGAAGATCAGAAGAAAATTCCATAGACGCATGGATTTTTTTCTTGCGAAAGGAGGATCATGTTCTTATGATCATGAGAGCATAGATGACATCAATGTGCCCTTGAGGTACAAACATATAGTGAAACGATGGGTGCCCAAGGATCTTCCTGAAATAAACATTGATTTTTGTGTAAACAAAAGGATATATCGGATTTCTCCATCGTCATTACATGGTTTGGGGTTATTTTCCTATGGATGGCATAAATGTATGTTACAGTTGATTAACTGAATTGATGGATTATGTCAGACCTTGTTATATCTACAAATATTGGTTACAACTAGTCCAATATATAAAAAGTATGCAAATATATGGCTTGGTTGTAAATTATATATAGGTAAAAGACAATAATCAAAATAAAGGAGAAACTATCTATATTGACGGAAGGCCAAAAGCAGCAGGGAATATTGCAGGGTTTATAAACAATGCACAACCCGCGACCAAAAATAAGCAACCCAATTGCGTATTTGAGGGGCATGAAGGAAATCATGTATTTATATGTGCAATAAAATCAATAGTTGGAGGGGAAGAGTTATTTATTGATTACAATTTGAATCAAATAGATATAGACGTTGCTATTATGGGGGCGGTATGTATATTGTATTACCCAACCTGTAAGCAATAACTCTTTTATTTTATGATTTTCATTGTGTTCTTTAGTCACTCTTTACTTAAATGTTTTTAGCATGCCATGTTTTTGTCCCGCGCATATTCATGAACTAACTTTATTTCTCATACATTTGAATTTATTTCTCATGATCATGATCACGGTTCTAATTTTACTATAATGTGGCAGGTTGATCATGGTAAATCAATATCCTCAGAACAGGTAAATGAACAGCAATTTTTGAATTGCATTTAATGTGCATTTTATTTCTGTGGCGATCGGTTATTTTATTTGTATACATAACTTAAATAACATTTATTTTGTTGAAATATGTAGTCGGTGGGCCATGATGTTGATGATGATTCGCTCAACGAAAGGGATTTGTATGCATCCCCTGACCCTATGGTATTAATAAAAAAATATATCAATCAAGCAAACATGGAACTCGCTCACTTGTTAGACATTCTAGATCAAACCCCTGAAGTCAAAGAAAGAATAAGAGAAGTTATGACAAGGATTAGCACATATAATATAATAACCATAATTTCAAGTGGTTTTAATTTTATGTCATAAGATCAATTATGAAAGCTTGATTTTTAACTTTTACATTATCTAAATGAAAAAAGGTTTTCTTTCTTATATAGAGATTTTTGGATCCTGTTAACCCCAACATGCATGGTGTCGGTAGTAGTGGTGTTGCACAGACACCACAAGGTACTGATGCAGGCCCTTGTATACCTTTCAGGACGCAACTATTCGGATCTCCACCTTCCAAACCATTAGGTGGGAGCCATGACACGCACCCTCGGAAAGCCACACAGGTAGGCTCTGGTGGTGGTGGTGGAGATGAGGCTGATGATTTGGCCAACTATATGGTTGCTTTTCCTAAAGCAAGACGTGTGACCAGCACGGGGACCCTTAAAGGCACATTTATGGTCAATGAGGAAGGGATTCCATTAAAGCAAGTTAAATTCCCATGTAATTTTTAAAATTTTAATTGTTTCATGTTCTCTATGTAGACAAACATAAATCATCTAAATTATTATTTTTAAATTAATAATCATGTAATATTTTTACGTGTAGGGAACAATGATTTTTATAGGGTCTTGGAGAACAAGGCATTTCTAATTTTTGGGCCCACCATATGGGAGAGGTATAATTCCCAGAATTTAGACCTCAAAAAAGAATTGATGGATTATCTTGAAAGCCTTTTTGGTGTAGACATATTTAATAAAACATTGGCCACCACCGCAGCTGGCCAATATTTAAAATATACGCGAGAAACCTATAGGAAGCACTTGAAACAAAATGATGGGTACGAGCATCCTCTAATGATTACAAAGAGGGAGTGGAAGGCCCTCATTGAGGATGCAAAAGAAAATAAATTGACAGATGAAGGAAAAACACCCTCTGGTCCCAGAAGGTAAATTACAATTTCAATCCAATACTTTTAAATTTTTTAGATCTAAATAAAAGTGTTGTATATATTAACATACTTGAAACTTTTTGTGATAGGTTTACCGACACTTCAAAGGCAACAAAAGCAAGGCTTGCCAAATGTGGCCAGCACATGCTAGGCCAAGGCGGCTACTTGAAGTTGCAATCACGAATTCTAAGTACCCAAATATCTTATTTGTATTGCCTTCAAACTTTTAGGTAATTGTAGCCAATAACATTAAAAATGCATACTCTTATGCAATGCATGGTGATGAGTTTGGTACTGAAACCATGGAGGAAGACCTCCAGCTTGGTTACAAGTATGGCTATAAAGTTGTAGTTGAACACCAGAAAAGCTTGGGCAGTTACCAAAAACCACTTTGTAGGATAAGGTAAATAAAATTCAATCCACATTAACCTTTCATTATTAATATAATACATTCATGTTTGATATCATTGATAAATTTAATGTGTTACAACTTTGTTTTAATCAGGGGAGCATCATTGTCAACCAACCCATTAAGTAGTATTGGAGAGCAGTGCGTTGATAGTGGTTTGCAACCAGAAGATGGTTCTCCCATGCAGTCTCATTCCACTGGGGTGCAGCCCCACGATGGTGCTATGACTAAGGCACATGAAAGTAATATAGTTGTATTTTAATCATATACTTAATAATTTTGTAGTTATACATTTTGTACTTCTAATTTTCTTTACTTATACATTTATGATTGTCCTTATAAAGTTTGTGGTTTCAATGGCAGAGAATGTTGTACTTGAGGGTCATACAGTTGAAGAGGATCATGCAAGGGCAACCATTCCAACAGTGTTGACCAGTGAACTAGGTAAATAATGACATTGCAGGTGTTTTTTTTAATATTACTAAACTAGTTCAGTGATATTTAAAAACTAGCCATCTAAATTTTATATTTTTTGTTTTTGTAGGTGATGCCTCATCACAGTAGCCTCCATTACCCCATGACTAGGTGTGCTCTGCGTGAGAGGACGTAAGCACAATCAAATTTTGAAGAGAAGACATCAATATTGATGAAATGCTTAGGAATTTTAGAGCTAAGAAGAAGAGGTCGGCTAAAACTAAATGATGATGTACAATATTTTAATAACTATTTATAAAATCTATTTTCTATGAAATACTTTTTTGTACTCATGTTGGAAAAAAATGAAATATAGATGGTTAGTTCTTATGTTCAAAGCAAATTGAAAACAAACAACTTTGTAGTTATTTTAGCTTAGCTTTCTTGCATAGCTTTACAATCACATTCTATCAGTTTTGAATATTTTTAATGCATATTTTCTAGTAGAAAATATATTGGATATTGGGGAATTAAGAGTGATGCAAGGGAGGGGAGGGGCCATAAGAGCTTATACCTTCATGTGGTTGGCCCTGTTCAGTATAGAATAATCTATTGGAATTGTTTAATCTTGGAGCAAACCTCCCTCGATCCTATGGAGCAACAACAAAGTCAATTTTGACTTCGTTGTTGCTACTTCAAATCAAGGGAGGTCGTTTGATCCAATATTAGACGCGCGGCTCCAAAAAATTATTCTCAGAACCAAGAGGAGCTCATTCTTGTATGTTCTAACACTCTCATAAAAATGCATCTTAGAGTAAATAATGCGCTACAAATATGACATGTATTTATTTTGTAGATATTTATGGAGGTTGAATGATTTTGGCAGGTACTTTAAGATCTTTCTTCATCGAGTGAGGGAATCTCAGGACAAACAGAGGGTCATACAGCTTCAAAGGAGAACACAAGGGAAACCATTCCAACTATGTCGACCAGTTCATCAGATTAGGTGTGATTTCTCCTTTCAACATAGTTTATATAGCCATCAATTTTGGTTATGTTTAATGTTGATGAATTGTTATGTGATTATTTATTAATGCAGGCTTTGTTATGTGATAATTTATTGAGATATATCATATGTTTAGTAATTTTTATGTTCTTTATTTCTTCTATATATGTTTTATACCTCTTACAAGTGCTTCCACTTCTTAGTATCAAACACATGAAACTCTTATAAAAATGTTAGGACTTTGAAAAATATGCATAGGTAAGACTCAAACAATAAGGATGACTTCCATTTGTTAGTATCAAACACATGAAACTCTTATTGAAAATTTAAGACTTGGAAAAAAAAGCACAGAAATCATGTGAAATCATGGAAGTGATACTAGCTTAGTAGATAAAAAAATATTTTGAATCAAGATAAAAAAAAAAACTTTCTTCTCTATCCAACTCTTTAGAAAGCTTCTCATACTCATGCTTTCTAAGTCTAGGGCCCTGGTTGAGTAGCCTCCTCCTTATGTAAGATTTGAACTTGTGCTTCTTCTGAAATTTGTCCACATAACTTCTTGAGAGCCTTGTCCTCCTCAAATCTCACATCTCATCTTACCATTGTTTTCCTCAATGTTGGAATGTAGACCCTATAGGCCTTTGAGGTCTCAATGTAATCGACTAAGATGCCTTTCTTTGCAGTATGCTCCAGCTTGGTTCCTTTCTCTATCGGAACATGACAGTATACCAAGCACCCAAAGATGCACAAGTGACCAATATCTACTCTATTCCCTGTGAACGCCTCCTCATCTATCATCCTCCCCAAGACTTTGTGTGGACTCTTGTTCTACATATAGACTGCAGTGTTGCATGCCTCATCCCATAGAAACATGGTTAAATCCTCATCATGCAACATAGCCTTTGTTGCTTCTATTATAGATCTGTTCTTCCTTTCTGACACGCCATTCTGTTGTGGATTATATGGCACGGTCAACTCTCTCTTAATTCCCAAATCTGCACAAAAATTATTGAAGACACTCGAGGTATACTCTCCTCCATTATCCGATCTGAGCACCTTAATTTTTTTGCCCTTCTGGTTCTCCACGAGAGCTTTGAACTCTTGGAACCGATTGAAGACCTCATCCTTGGTCTTCATAAAATGGATCCAGGTCTTCCTAGAATAGTCATCAATGAAGGTGACATAGTAACTAGCCCCTCCAATGGACACTGCTGACATGGGCCCATAGACATCTGAATGAATTCACTCCAATATGCCCTTGGACCTACTGTCACTGCTAGCAAAAATTGTCTTGGCGTACTTGCCCAAAGTACACCCTTTGCACACTTTGTGTTGATCTGAACTAAACATTGGAGGTCCATCCATTGACTCCCTTAGCACCTTGATTTCTAGATGATGAAAATGTGCCATCCTTCTATGCCATATCTCACCCAAATCCTGACCATTGCTCATACAAGTGCTCACTAAAGCATGAGTTGGCTCAAACTATAACATGTAGAGCTTCTTGATCCACACTCCAATGACTTTGCTCAAGCTAACGCTAGATCCCTCTGGATGTATGTAGACCTTCCCTTTACAGAAAGTCACCACATGTCCTATGTATTCCAACTGATATACAGAGATCAAATTTTTTGTTAGTCCTGGAACATATAAAACATCACAAATGGACAAGGTTTTACTTGACTCCCTCTGGAACTTGACTATTTTGTATCCTGAGGCCTTGTACTTAGTGTCATCTCTGAGAGTAATGAAGATCTCATAGGTGAACTCCTCCAACCTATTGAAGTACTCACGCACCCCTTTCATGTGACATGATGCGCCACTATCAATGTACCAATTCCTTGTGACTAGTGAGTTTGTCATGCAAGCGATGAGTGAGAAGTCATCCTCAAATTTGGCTGCAAAGTCATCCATATCAACCATATCTACCATCTTTCCCTTTCCCTTTCCCTTGCCTTTCTTCTTGTTCAAACACTAACTGGAAAAGTGTCTAAGTCGATAACACACATAACATTTGGCCTTTCTAAGGTCAAACTTATTCTTTCCACCCTGTTTTGAATATGTTCCATTTGCAGAACCCTTCTTGATTTTTCCTTTCTTAGTGGCTAACTCTAAGTTCTCCTCATCATCAGATTTCTTCTTCTGCTCACCATGTTGAGACCCTTCCTGGATCTTCTCCTGGATGAAGTCATTCCATAGCCTCTCCCAGGTAAGAAACTGCTCACGGACCACCACACATTTGACAAACACATCCCACTATTTGTCAAAACCATTTAGGCTATACGCACCAATTCACTCTCTGTAAGAACATCACCAATTGATTCCATCTCATCTCTAATTTGTGTGAGTCTACTCAAATAAGAAGTAACACCTTCTCCCTTGGACATCTTTGTGCTATGCAGTTTGTCCCTTAGCACCATCTTCCTATTTTGTTTATCACTCTGGTACAGTTTAGTCAAGGAATCCCACATTTCCTTTGTTGTCTTATTTTCAACTAGATGCAGGATCAAGTGATCCTTGACACCATCCAATAGGATCCTTTGTGCTTTAGCTTATTTCACCTCATGGAGGTCCAAAGCAATTGGATTTGAGTAGGGTGGAGTAACGGTGGTGCTAGCAAAAGCCCACAATTTGTTCTCCTTCAAAACTGGTGTAATCCTAACCTTCCATTGAAGATAGTTGGAGGCTCCCTCCAATATGTCCTCATTCCTCACACTGGTAGCCATGGGAATCTGAAAATCTGATCTGAAAATGAAGAAGTCTTGCTAGATCTAACTAGATATGGACTAGATCTGCTATATCTGAACTAGATCTGAAGAGATATGCTCTAGATATGAAGAGATATGCTCTAGATCTGAAGAGATCTGCACTAGATCTGAAGTGATCTTCTCTAGATCTGAAGACATCTGCACTAGATCTGAACCTATTTTCTATATCAAGTTCATTTTCAGTTGTCTGTAAATTTATGTGACATGTGTGTTCATTCAGGGATTTTCTTTGATGCCATGTAAAACTTTTTTAACCCAAGAATATGATAACCAAGCACAATAGATTATTCCCAGAAAATTTAATCTTCCTGCAAAAATAAAAATTTTGATCTATACAATGATTACACTAGCTGAGTAAAGTTCATGCACAATGGAAATTAATAGTCAAACAACACAAGAACACAAGATGTACCCTGGAAACCCCAACTCCAAGGAAAACCAGCAAAGGAGGGATTTATTCTTCTCTTCTTCAGACAATCTAAATCAACAATAATACAAATTACAATTCACAAATCATATCTGAAAATTTATAGCAAATGGATAGAATCAAAGGAACATAGATGATGGTTATTATAAGGAGACGATGGTTATCAAAGACTACAAGAAAATTTGCAGAATACTCTCTCTTTTCCCCAACTGATTATCTTCCACTATTTCCACCTATGTGATTAATTGCAAGGTTTTTGTGTTTATATGTTGAAGGGCAATTACCTGTGTTTCATTTTGAACCTTGGCATTTTTTGAATATGCACCTTTTTAGGTCAAGAAACATAGAGATTTAAATAATTTGTGAGATTAAACTTATATCATTGCAGATGAACTAAGAGCAGAGAGAAAGAAACAACTAAAGAAGAACAATGCATCCAAAATCAAATCTTTAGTTGAGGAGGTAAGTGTAAATTCTAACCTTGTACAATATCTACTGCAAACTGATATTCAGAAAAGAACAGAAAAGATACAATGGCAAATACAAACATTACACAGAGATTTTTCACCTGGAAACCCAAACCGGGAAAACCAGCATATATTATAT